>JAQHQX010000853.1:0-10731 GCA_034694425.1 Arrhopalites sp. Gr-Col-00791 | reverse complement strand
CTCCCTCAGAAATATATTTTGGTTGTTGTTGTTACCTCTTCCAAAATAATATTGTACTATTTGATTCCAAATAAAATTTGCTTATTCAAAATGAATTTAAAATTCCTCTCTATATTTCTTCTTACTCCCTCATTCACTTTATTATCCATACTAAATTTTCCTAAAAGATTCATCTTTGAAACAAGATCAAACCAGCCATTTAGTCAGAGCTACAAAATTCTCTTTATCAATTGTACTATCCACCTCCTACAATTAGAACAAAGTTCTTTGACGTATCATAATTATTTCCCACAACATCAACATCATTTTGAAACATTTGTCATCGAGTCTATCTCGAAAATTGAACGCAACATGTCAAAATATAATCCTCAAATTATTGGACCTTTTACTATACTAAAATATTCCAACTATTGTTTCGTGACCTTGGCTATTCTCAATTTTGATCCTTTAAACGATATCTCCTCCTGTTTGATTAATATCCCAGCCCAAGATCAAATAATAGCTCCTCCATCCGATGCAAAACAAGGATCGATCATGAATCCCAACCTCGATATCCAATTTAATGATTCAATTTCTCAATTTTCAAAATTAATTTTATTTATTGAACCGAAATCAGGGAACTTTTGGCCATACTCTGAAATTCGTAAAGGAATAAAATTATGTTTGAATTTGACAATTTGTAAACCGTTTAATAATTCGGATTTGGAATGGAATTCAGATAGAATATGTGATCATCATCCAAGTGAACAAGAAACAGCTTGGAGACTTGATACATTCATGATGTCGAAAAAATTTTTCAAACCACCACCACAGAAAGATCAAATGGGTTCCCCATCATCATTTCGACGTGTTGATCCAATCGATGTCGAATCATCTGCAATATTTTTTTTAACAGAAACATTAAACCAAACGTTACTAACAAATACTACTGGTGGGTATATTTGGACATCCCATCCATCAGCCACTATCAAAATATTGGGTTGGATTGACTTATATGACATTCATCTTCACAATATCGACATGCAATTATATCCAGTTGGTTGGATGGAATCCTTTAAATTTATTACATCGGATGATGTGCATCGTGTCAAGTCATCTTTTGAAATTTATACAACACCATTTCAACCAACTGTTTGGATCATTCTCTTCATTTTTGTGATGGTAACTTCACTTTTTATGGGATTGGTCGAAAAACAAACAAAGATTTTTCTTGTTGCCTTCATTTCAATTTCCAGTAGTTTACTTGAAAAATGGAATGACAGTAGAGTTAATTGTGATTTGATGACATCAAAAAATGTTTTCATTTTGAAATTTTTTAAACTTTTATGTAGCATTTGGCTTGTTGTGAGTATCATTTTATCAAATGCTTATAAAGCAAAACTTAAAGCAGAATATGCTCAACCTCATCCTTTTGTAACAGAACGTAAATTTCTAAACGATTTTAAACTTGATGAAGGAAATTTTAAAATCTTTCTAGCTGAAACTGATATTCCATGTTCTGCAATGGAAGATGTTTGGTTCTATAATTTTAATTATTTTGAGATAAATTTCACTCTAACAAACAACTTCAGCATGTTCAGTTTTAGTAATAATATCCTTCGAAGTTATTATGATAATAGGGACAGCTGTATCCACCAATGTAGGGTGTTGGGTTGGTTGCGGATGGAGATCAATAAATCGTTTCAAAAATCACCGTGTAGAATCATCAAAAAATGTCAAGATCTGTATAGTCAACAGGTTATTTTAAATAACCTTCAACTCACTTGTACTCAACAATTACCAAGATTAATTACAAATGAATTGATTCAAAGGAAGACTCTTTTCGTAATGAAAGCTGCAACTTTTGATTATTTTTGGAAAATCTTTAAAAATGTTGCTGGAAAAAATTCTCAATTGAGATTTGCAAATAATCAAAAATATTCTGACAAATCTTTTACTTTACCAAAATATTTCCTGTTATTACCGAAGTTCATTAGAGTCAATCGTCAAGTTGTCACTCGAAGAATGCAAATTATGCTCAGTTCTGGATTCTATTTATTTTGGTCGAAATGGGATGAAATTAAATTTATTCCAAATGATCAAGAATTGGTGGATCAAAGTGGGAAGGATGGATCGACATTGAATGAAGGTTACTTTCAAGCTCTTGGTTTATTTAATTCAGATATTTATTTGGTGTTTGAATTTTATATCTACGCTTTGCTTCCACTTGGAATGAGTCTACTAGTCGAGATCATGTGGTCGAATGGAAAGGAATATTTTGTGTTGCAAATCTTCAAGTTAATTTTCTCACTGATCCAGAAATCATGAGCGAAGAAGACAAGAGCAAACATAGTGCGCAGAGACAAATAGAGCTCTTATTTTCGATTTAACATTTCGAAAAATCCTCGAATATTTCCTCCTGAAATCGCTCTAGGAGATCCTGAATCCTGAATCCCTTAGATGTTGAATGCGCAGTTCATCTTTTATGGAGGAATTTTGAACCGGCTGCTAACTTGATGCTTTCTGCAGCTACAGCGCACAGCTGCCGACAAAAACATGTTGGCCAGACCCGTTAAGGTCACCTTATTTAATTATCTTTATTTGTTTGAAATTTATTAATGTGTCAAGTTATTTATTTAGTACAGAGCACTATTTTTCAAGAATGGACATCTTAACTAAAAATAAATAAAAATACTTCTTAAACTAAGTAGTTTGTTCAATTGAAATGCACATTAAATTCAACAAATGTGACTAGCATCGAGGCTAAATTTTATAAAATTATTTTTAAAATAAAATAAATTAGATTAATTATTACGCTTTTTGTTAAATGTAAAAGCTGAAACTTTTTCACGATTCTTTAGCTATTTCCCCAAAATAGCTAAAGAATCGTAAGTCATAAAAATTTTCATTAAGTCAATTTATTCATAACAGAGCAAAATAACTACTTGATTTACATAAAATTATGAAAAGTTTCCAATTTTCAGAGTCACATCCAATCTACTGAAATACTCGGGACAATTTATCAAACTAAATGACAAAAACTCACATTTTCTATACTTCAATAAATTGAGAATTCCTTTAAAGTTAATTGAACATGGCTAAGAAATTGAGAAATAGGGAGACAATCAATGCCATGAATATTAAAATCAATTTAATTAAATTGATGGGTACAATTTCTTTATACCCGACTCCTTCGTTGGCGCCAAAAAATGTTGTGAATAAAATAAACATTTTCTCTAAAAAAGCAAGATCCTTTTATTTACCAATTTTCAGGACCATGTAAATGTGATCAGTTATAAATCTTCTGATTGTGCAAGAGGCTTAATACCATTTAAATTATTCATCCAGATGAAAATTTTCTCCCACTGTTTCATTAGGGCTGACAAGTTGAAACTTTTGCTGCCCAGTGGGAGAATTTACAAGAAATTGGAAACATTAAACTCCTAGACTAGATCATACGTTTGATTATGTGATTTGCATCATCACATTTCACTGTTCTTGTCAAAGCAACAACAAAAAAACTTACCAAGTGGGAATTCAAACGGAATTTTGGTTTGACCAAGTTTTTCATCAGGTTGGACCTTTTATTTTTTCCTCAATTTACAATTCTAATTTGGATAGATGGTAGGAAAACTGCTTTTTTCAAATGTCCACCAGTCTTGACTGGTTGTCAAACTATTTCCAGTCTCCGAGTTCTGGTTTCGGTTTATGCACCCCAAAATAAATTGCTGGGTCGAGTTGGTATTTGATGAACACAAGTAATTAAAAATGCCTGCACATTAATAGTACAAACAAGCTTTTGGTATTAAATTACGTTCTTCATCGTCCACGTTTTATATTAAATCAGTTTGAGTAGACTTTTATTTGTCCTGTTAATCAATTATCGATTTCATTTCCATTTGATGGCATTTGATTCAAGTGACTTGAACAGTCTCCCATCGACACTGTCGTAATATTAAGAATATATTTTCCTCCATAGTATTATTCATCTGGAAATGGTCACATTTTAAAATTTGCGATTGAGTTGAAAATTTTTTAGAAATTGCTTGAAACTTCAAATCAAATCCATGTATCTAAAATCTGTTTCTACTTTTCATAAGAAAATTCAGTTGAGTGATCAAGTTTTTTCAAAATTTTGATTGAACTATCCCAAGTAATATTGATACTAAATGATTTATTTTCTACTTACAGGATTCGATTCCATTTCGATTTTAATACAGAAATCGAATTTTCGAATTTGATTTTGATGGCACAGTTCAGCTCAGCGTAGAATTGTATCATCAAAACATCGAACATTGAAACTTGTATTTAAAATCGAAATCGATTTCGAACTACAATTTTATAAAACAAATTAGAGATTGGAAAACAAATCTTTTAATAAAAATAGACTGTTTCAATATCGTGAAAGATCGGAATAGTGATCGTGACAAAATTATGGAGGGCGAAAAATTTGAGATGGTCTTAGTTGGTAAATCGAAATCGAAATCGAAATCAACCAAATCGGGAATCGAAATGAGGCAGAGAACCAAAATGATCAGACAAAAGGATCTTTACATAAATTATATGTCTCTATATTTGATATCGATACTGGGAATTTTTCCTATACGCTTCAATATGAAAAGTGGGAGATTCAAAATGATTTATAAAGGCCCTCGTCGATTATTATTTTACTTGTGGTTGGTCAACTTCTCCTGCTTCACTTTGTGGACAGACTTTCGCTTGATGCAGGTTCTCTTTTCTGGAACTTCTGTTCAAATTTTTCATTTGGCCACACACATCATGTGCGCCACAGCTTACACTTTGATACTCTATTGGATTTTCAATCTCTTTATAGCGAATCCTCAACTTCATGAAATTATTTTCAATTTTTTGGAAATCTCCAATCAAGGTACTAGTCGATTTGGTAATTGGGTCTATACGTCTATGAATGCTTGAATTTGATTGAAAAATTTTCTACACCTTTTTTTATACAGACAACAGCATCAGTAGGAAAAGCTATTCGATGCAAGAGTGGTTGATCATCTTATCACCTTCTTGTATCCTCTATGGCTACACCGGAGCACTTCCCACGACCTTCTTGTATGACCCAACAACACTCCAAATGATCTATTCGGTTTTACCATCGTACTATCAAAACCAATCGGGATCTTTTATCATTTTCCTCTTGTATGAAACTATCACCTTGTTCTACGCAATGTGTCTCCTCTACTACTGCTCATTTTTCATTTTGGTCTTCATTCAAGTCACCACCAACCAACTCAACCACCAAATTTCTTGCATACAGTAAGATTCCCATTTTTTGTCTCAATCATCTGCACTACTAATGGAGTTTGAATGGAGTCTAAAGCAATCAAATAATTCCTTTTTTTATTTGAGTTTTGAATATTTTACCTAATTGGACTTTCATTGATGTTTTCGGAACAGGTCCCATGACTACCCGATTAAAAGACTATATAGACAATGCCAAGAGGCAGTACAGATTGACCTGACACTGCGGATGTTCAACTTGCTCTACTGTCACATAATATTCGCCCACAAGTTGGATCTCATAACAGTCAGTAGTGCAGGTCTCTACTTTGGGATCCACATTTACTTTGATCACAAATTTCTGGCAATTATCTTCATTGTGGTTGGCCTATCCTGCACGCTGGTATTCGTCTTCATGTACGACAAAGCCTTCTCCTTACCAGGTCAAATGGAACTCTTGAAATCTCACATCATCCTCTTGTCTCAAGCGATGTGGTTCAAGGATAATCAAGACTATATAAAAAAAACTATCAAGGCAGTAGCTAATGTGGGTATAAAAGTAGGTAGTTTCCATGTACTGGAAAGGGAATCAACTCCAAATTTTGTTTCCTTTGTTGGAGAACTTGTGGCCAACCTCCTCCTTACTTTCCGTTAAGGTTGTCGCTAAAGCTTCAAATATCACTTTATTTTTGAATTATTTCTAGTTCCAATACCGCCAGCCCCAAGAAGGGGCTACTTAAAAAAAAGAGAAAAAAAGACATTGAATATTTTCTCACAACTTATTTCTATTCAATTCAAGAAACTCAATTTTTTGTCCTCCGGTGACATATGCTTGCATTCTATTGTAATTCAAACCCAAAAATAATCCATAGAAGCAAATGTAATTTATGTTTTTCAAAAGTCAGTTTACATGCTTAAAAATGCATTTTAAAATTAATGCTTTCACACATGAATGTCAGATGCCCTAAATAATAATTATTATGACTGTTTCGTTCACTTAATTTAATTTTCCAAATGAGACACAACAGGCGCTTTTTTCTGGTCTTAGCACAGTGTGCCCCTATTGCGTGCATTTACCTTTCAAATTCACCTTTAAACAGAACAAGTCGATTCCTGTAAAACTGTCGGCTTTTGGTTCTAATATCTTCATTTGACTTTCAAAAATGATGAGTTTTCTATGCAAAGTGACCAATACATATAATGATACGTCATCTTACATTCTCTAATATCTCATTTTTTGACACGAGGTCATAGCAAAAGGGCAATCACTTGATTAGTCACTCGTCTGACCAAAGTCCCAGTATGAATTCCAAACCACACAAATGAAGTGCAAACGAAACAGTTCAAGAAACTGGATTTGAGTTTGGAGAAGGGAGACGATTCCATGAGGAAAATGAGGGAGGATGAGAGGAGACCCCCAGAGAGTAAATAGAGAGCGAGGAGAATGTGGGAGATTTCAAAAGGTTCAAAATCCAACGACAAATGTTTGTTGAGTAAATGAGTGAGTTGATGGTAAAGTCTGTTCTGTCCTTTACTGTCCTTCAGCCACTTGATACATTCGGCCACCCGTCGATCCCTCACATCTCTGATCCACTGCAACAATCAGCCCTCATTTTAATACAATCACATTTAATTATCTACTAAATTTTAATTGTAGGGACGAACTTTTTCTGTGTTCCCAGTGTCCCTGTAGAATCCATTAATTATTGTGAAACTCCTCGTGAATTTTGATCCTCTAGTGAATCCCACGTTCAATATCAAAGTCGTGGCTGAATCTTGGGAAATTCTGACTGGACTGTAAGCTCGATTAATTGTCAAGTTCCTGGAAATCAAAATGGAAATGCTTAAATTAATGAGAAAATTCAATTGGAAATTTAATTACCTGGCAACGTAGATCATTGATGCTAGTTTTGGTGCAATACAGACAGTTTTCTTTTCAGTAATTGCCTCCAAAATGCACTTGACGTGGTTCTCGTAAGATGGTGAATTCAAAACCAGTCGGGCCAGGATGGATTTGTATGTGGGATTATTGCTCTGATTCAGGAAGGTCAAATCAGCCCCCTTCAAATTCATCAGTATCAGGGTCAACTCTTTATTCTCCGCCAATTCGACGAAAGTCTCAGGGAGGCGCTCGAAAACAGGTGCCGTAAGGTAAGCAGTGAAATTACCTACAAATTCAATTGCATTGAATGCAAATAAATTATAGTGACTACTCGGCTATTCTTATTAAACTACAATGAAGCAGTTTCGTTACTTTTGTAGTAAACCGACATCAAAATTGTGGTGAACGCCCAGAGGATGGTAAAATTTTGAACTTTCCTCGGAACCTTGACCGACTGTTCCACAAGACTCCCAAACCCAATGGCAAATGAATGCCCAGCATTTGCGGACAAACTTCCATTTCTTCTTTTAGTCCCAGTTCCGACACCAGATCTGAATCTCAACTGGAGGGAAATGAGCAGAACAAGGAAAACTGCGACTGATGTGACGATCGTTATGATCCAAACTTGTTCTTCAAACGGTTCTGAAATAAATTGAACATTACAAAAAATTATATCACCGCTCTTTTTAAGCGTCCCGAATGTTCAGTTGGAATTCGTCATGAGCTTCTTACCCAAAATGGCGAATAAATTGACAAATTTTTGGGGATGGCCCGTAAGGAAACCGAGTCCTGAGAAGGTTGTATGGGTAGGGTAGTCGATGTAGAGATATCTTTGCTCATTTGTGGCTGTACAAAGGACCATGTCCTTTCGTCCATAAATAATGTCAGATATGTGACCTGTATTTTTGGTTGTTCAAAGACCACAACGTGGAAATGAGTTCTTATTGTGAATGTTCAAAAATATCTTAGAGAAAGCTAGAATTTATTTTTATACCGATCCAAGTTTTATTTTTGAGTTGGATAATTCCAGCGAAGGCCGGGTGGTCCAAATCGTAGGTGAAGTTGAAGTACTCTGAGGCGAACTCAAGTCCATTGTAAAAGTAACCACCTTGGGGTTTCCCATCCTGCAGCATGATGGACGGTCCGATCACAAATGCATGTACGAGTAGATGTTGACCACACAAAATTCGTCTTGGTGTCTCTTCTGTAGACTCGAAAATGTTGGACGATGAAATTGTCTCATGTGATTGGAAGGGACTTTGGCATTTTCTCATTGAATTATTCGAATCCAACACGACTTGATGAGATGGGACTCGAGTGAGGTCAAGATGGTCCGTTGAGCCGTCAATGAGAATTCCGAATCTGGATTTGAGTTTGATGATCCACTTGGAGTTGAGAATCATTTTGAGGATATTTCGATGGGGGGAGAGAAAGATGAATTTGTCATTGGGGGGATTGTGGGAGTGATGGAGAGCCCTCAAGATGGTCCATTCGTCCATTTCTCCGAATTGGACGTTTCCACCGAGGAGGATGAGGAGGGTCTTGCAATTAGTTCCAAGTTTCCCCACGATTCGTCCATCCACCCAACGATCGAATCGAAATGGCACAAAGTCGTTCCTCAACTTTTCCAATTTGAATTCCGTCCAATTCCCCTCGAAAGCCTTCAAATCCCCAATCGACTTTCCTGCTCCTGCCAATTCGGAGGCTAAAACGTGGCGGGTGAGTCGACCAAGAAGATGCTGACTCCTCTCCACTCTGTAGGTCAAAATGCCCAAACTGCACTCATTCCAACTACTTGACTTCCCTTGACACTTGATTCGAAACTGCCCTACTTGGTATCCAACAACCAACAACATCAAAACTAACTTCATTTTTTAAAATAAATTGTTTAATTGATCTGATGATTTATTTTTCATAAACAATTTAAAAAGAACGATCAATTAGCTGTTGGTTTACGCATACAAAGCTCAAATAATGTACTGACTCTGTACCTCAGCGCTTTTGACTTTACATGCACCAAAGCTGGCTGGAACACCAGATTCTTTTTTAGCCTAAAGTCGGTGGCTGATTAAAATTTTGAAATGGGTCTTCCTAATTCTATCTTCGATTCATCTTTTATCTCTTTAATTAAAATGTATGTCCCAGTCAAAAAGCTACCTCCCAGTAAATTTGACATTTGTCATCAAAATATTCACCCAAGTGGAATGATGGTTGCTCATTCTTGAGGATAAGGTTACTGATAGTTGTTTGAAAATCGCAATAATATACTAGACAAAAGAAAATGGTAATGATTACTGGTGTTTAAATTTACCTTTTGTGGTTTGAGAAAAGATATCACTTACATGTTGTTGTGTCACATCTTGTTGTATTTAAAGTAAAAGTTTTGAGTTGTCCGTCTTTAAATCACTAAACAAATAAAATTGATTGAATAGAAGGGAAAAGTAATCAAAAGACAAGGCTTTATGAAAATTGCTTTTCAAGAGAATTTCTGTAGATTTTGTACACGAAAACATCTATAATTAAATATACACGATTTCAGCTTACGCGGGCAACCAGGGTTACCAAAGTATTACCAAAATGAGTCATTATTATGACCAGGGGCCTTATTCTCGTACGACTTAACAGAATGTTAGCTATACATATAAACCTTATGGCTAACATTCTGTTAAGTCGTACGAGAATAAGGCCACAGGATGAGTAAGTAATTTTAGTACAAAAAAAGCACGTCCTTTCCGGAAACTTTCCAAGAATTTCTGGAAATTGGCATTTGGGAACATTCCCATCGGCAATTCTGGGGGTAACTGATATGTAAATGTTGGTTTTTGATGATGATTCCGTTCACTGTAAAAACATGAAGAGCAAAAGATTTGTTGCTGGTTTTGATTTCATATGAATGTCATTCGGTGCAGAGGTGGAATAGGTTGTATCAGTTGAAATTGATTAGACGCCAGACTGCTGACTTGATACCCACCTCACTTCCAACAACTGGAATTTCCTAGTACGACTTTCAGAGTGAGTTACGTTAAAGTTTTTAGAATGGCGAATCGCCACTGGCGATTATAAAATTTGAAGCAGATGAGCTTTGGATACATTTTCCTTTGCCAACGATGTGACTGTCACTGTACTTGCGTGTCATCAGAGTTTTGGAACGATTTCATCGATTCGTAGTTGCCATTTGAAGTACAGTAGTTCAGAATTATTGTAGCAAACATTGTCAAACTAGCAATTTTCATGATGAGAGGACAGCAGGCTTTTCCTTTGTAAAAATGATGAATAAGGAGCGTAGTAGTAATCGTGGATGGAAAAGAAAATAAAAATTTTGATTGTACTTGAACACCTATTGTACTATCAGAGTATTAGTTAAGAATTCCTTGAAAGAAATTTCACCGTTTTCTTTAATCATTAGAGTCTAATCCATTCTCTCAACTTGCCCATTTTTGTACCACAACAAAAAATGGCCCCATTTTACAATACGATACAGTACAGTGTAGTGGGAGGAGTCACGGAACATTTTGAATTAGTAAGGGGGCTGCCCACAGGGGGGAATATTATCTCCAATTTTATTCTGTCCATATTATAATGGTGTTGGTTCATCTCTACTTTTTGCATATTACTTACTATTT
>JAQHQX010000852.1:0-10735 GCA_034694425.1 Arrhopalites sp. Gr-Col-00791 | reverse complement strand
AAGAGTGAAATTTTGAGAGAAAGTGGAAAGAAAGTCATTTCATTTCACCCCCAATTTTGTTTCCGCTTTGCTTTGGAGACTTGACTTGATTTACCCCATTCCCACTTCTGAGTATCGTCTACATTGAGCTACAGTTTTTTCAGAAATGTTGCTGTTTTCTTCAAAATTCACTTTATTATTTCAATTGACTGTCACTTGCTGCTACTTGTTCAGGAGGGAGAATGCAATCAAATTTTTTCCCCCTCCTCCCTTAATTACCATGTAATTATAAAAAGTTTTTCATTGTCAAACTTTTTGTGACACACTTTTTTTTGTTTTTAAGGCTAATGAAAAAATCAATCAAGAATATTCACAAAAGCTGGAAAAGTTGGAGAGTGTAGCAGGAAGAAAGTTATTTCCGTTATTTTTCTATTTGGCTCAACAAATTAAATAGATATTTGAATTTTCTCCATTTCTTCCACTCAAATACAAATCACTTTATGAAAATCGACCATTGTAAAATATCAAGATGAAGAGGAAAATATTTAAGTCTTACCTGAGATAGAGAGACGTTGACAAAAGGAGAAATTTTTCTTGTACTTTAAGTGAAAGTCGTAGAAAATTTTGTAGCGAAAACTGTGAGAACAGACAATGTCAACTTGTTTTTCGATTTAGAGGCTGCAACGAGAATGGGAGAAAGTAGAAGGGAAACAAGACGAATTGTTCGCATGGGGGATGTAGAGACAATTCCTTAGTCACCTATCAACCCAACCCTTTTCTCTTTTCTTTCCAAAGCTTCTTCTTTTTCTCAAAAAACAAAACAATCCCTTCACACACTCTCTTCTTCTTCTACCAGTTCAAACATCCACTATTTTTGAGTGGCAGTTTCTCACAAAAATTTTCCCCTCACCTCCACTCAACTCTTTTGAAAATGTGGCATGGGGCAAGTCAACTTTTTATTATAGAAGCTAAACTCTGAGTAACTTGTCTAAAATATTCGTGTAAAATTGTCATGTAGAAAATGATGGTCATTTCATGTCTCAATTTTTGTAGCGGCTTCTTTAAATTCATATTCCAATTTGTCTTTGCTTTATCTTGAGAAATGGACCAAGACCAAGAGAGTTTTTTGCTGAACGTCAAGTTGAAAGTTTGGTGTGGTTCAAGAATTTCAAAAAGAAAATTAGAGTCAACGAGCTCTATGGGTGATTTTGACAAGAGGATACTTGGATGGCTCCACTTTTACTTGTATGTGATAACCCACACCTCACTCACCTCTCTCTAATTACCACCAAGACAAGTTCCAAATGAGATTTTCTCTCTTTTCTGCCACAAAAAATTATTTTCTCAACTCTCCCTTTCTCACCCCCTCCTTCCTCAACAGTCTAAGTAGCTAAAGAGAGAGTTTAGTTTAAGCTTCAAATTCATTTCTTTTGTATTGTAAACTTGAAGAGAGAGAAATTTCGAGAGGATAATTCATTTATCCAAAAAATTTGTTGTTGCAATCATGTCCATTTAAAGTTGGGAAGACGGTGCATAGTTGTTCAATTCACAGATTTAAATGTGTTATGATTCTATAGAGGAAATTTTTGTATCAAGTTGATGGACTGGGTTAGGGGTTGCTCCGTATTTTTGTTAGAGTGGGAAATGCAAAACTTGTGAATGGAATTGAATTGAAGGATGAAGATGACGATGGTGGTGGTGGTGGTTGTGATGGTGGTGGTGGGTATTTGAGAGACAGTATTATAATACACAGAAAGAGAAAGAGAGAGACTGTGGGGTCTGACACGAATCACGTCTAGAACGTGAATACTGGAGACTATACAGGGGCAGGTTGGCTCTTAAGATTTTTCGGGTAGCAGTCGGTTAGAATGTGCTGCTTTGAGGAAAGCCTTGCGTATTTTACCCCTCTTCCCTCCTATTCCCATTTCCTTGGCTTCTATGGGCTGGAGCGCTTTTCCCAGACTACGTCCGACTGACTGAGTGGTGGATCGCATCATAGTGCTCCTATGCTCTAGCCCTGGTGGTGGAAGTGGGGAGGAGAGGGAGGGAGTGAGAGGGAGAAGGAGGATAGAGGGAAGATGTACAAAAAAAGATAAAACTGATTCCCTCTGAGCCCCACACCAACAATGCATCATTGGACAACAATACCCTGTCATTGAACCTCCCTTCATACCATTGTACAGTACACATGTACATGTACAATGACTTGGACACAGATTGTGTTATTTACAATCTCCCAACTATCCCTATGTCTTGTCTTGTACTTTGGTATTATACTCTTCATCTCTTGCAATCTGAAAATCAACCTAATTTTTTCTTTTCCCCCTTAGTTTTCCTCCCATGAATTCCCAGCAATTTATTAACATGATTTAAAACGTCCAGGTTATAACCATCCTTCTTGAAGCATATACTCCTAGTCGCATTATCATCACATTAACTTGTCATCATTTTATCTCTTTCTCTCTATTTCTTCTCTCTCACAATTTCCAACCAACCAAGAGCAACTTTTGCTCTACTTGACTCTCTATCCTCAGTCACAAGTTATGTGTGTGTGTGTGTGTGTGTATAATTCAGCCTACAAATTTCTAGTATCATTTTCATTTCACAATTCTCCCTTATTGTCAACTTGTTAGGGAAAGGTGGATGTTTGTGTGAGTATGAAAATGTAGTTAAGAGAACAGGTTTTTTCTATGTGGAGAACAACTAAAAAATAAATGATGTGGACAATAGAAAGTAGGACTAAATAAATACGGACAAAATAAATGAAGAAAGGTGAGGACATTGTAGTTTTAGCAGAAGCTCAGACATTTTGTGTTTGTTTGAGAGTAAAAATGAGGGTGTTGGGAGGGTAAGAAATTGGGGAATGACCATCAATCAAAGGAAGGTAAGGGTGTAGAGGGAGAGTAAATTGTTAAGCAGGATGAAATTGTTGGGTGACATGAGATTGACTGAGACGTTGGAGACTCTGTCTCTCTTCCCTTTTGTCTTTGTACTTTGTGCAGTGGAACACTCTTGTCTTGTTTCAAACTAATGTTTTGCTAATGTTTTGGGTCGCTTTGCTTTTTTCGAGTCTGTATTTTTAGAGAAGCTCAAATGGGAAATCCTTAGAGAGTCCCTTCAAACGTTGAGAGACAGAAAGAGTGGGGAAAGGTGAGGAAGGTTTTCTAGGGGAAAATCCTGTACAAAAAAATGTGTATGTGTGTGTGTATGTGGGCTCTTCTATAAACTATGTGATTGTCCTTCAGCCCCTGACTCTTGCTCTTGCTCCTACTGTGTTTGAATGTTGTGTGTGTTTCTGTGTATTTTTCCCAAGGTGTAACTGACTGACTTGAGTGAGTGTCTTTCCAAGAATGTTTTTCGTGTTTCTTGGAGGCAACTTTTACCTTCCCCTGTCTCTCGTCTCTCGTTATTTTTCAGGGAGAAAAAAAGGACTAGATACAAAATGCAATGCATCACAGTTAGACATATTTGGCCTGCTTTGGATTTCTCCAGAAAAAAAAATACTGTGGAAATTCACGAGTCAACTATATGTGTTGTAAGACTTGCTACATTTTGTATTATGTACATACAATGTTCAGTCTAGTGTGGGTTGGTCTGTGCAAAAAAATTTCATTCAAGAGTTTTCTAATTAGTTTCAACTCAACTATTGCACATTCCAAAATACACTCAACTTGTGTTGAATTAGGAGGTTCCACACAGCAGAGATACTCTAAAGGAGACTAAGAAAGGGGGAAAAATATTGAACATAATTCGCCACTTTGTAGGAAAATAAAAAATTGAAACAAATTTTCAACTACGACTCATATTAGCCAAATCTTTTTGGTTGAGACTGTTGTCGCTGGAGGCTCGAAACTGAATGCTAAAGGCTGAAGGCTGATGGATATATGGCTTGAAAGACTAGAAGTACAAGTAAAAGTAGAAGTAGAAGATGGTGGGGCGGTGGGCTATGGCAAATATTGCACGTCAACTTTTTTCGCAGGCAAAGTCTGTCACACATAGAAAATAGGATGGAGCATGGGAATAAGAGTCGTGACCAAAAGCACAATTCTTTATGAGAATCCTTCTTTGCTACTCTGAATTCTATACTAGAGATATTTCTATGGGTTATGGTGGTACAAGGCCTTAGCCCTTATGCAGATCAAGATGTAAAAAAAAATTCTATATTTTTTCCTATAGAAATAAAGATGCCTTCATTCTTTCAACTCTGTTTGCCTGTGTCTATGTGTGTGTATGTGTGTGTGTGTGTGTGGAAGATCAAGTACACAAGACAAGAAGTTAGTCTATATTGCAAAAGCTCCCTCATACTCCAGTCTATAAAGACGTACACATAGAGACATACAGAAAAGGAACCACATTACGTTCGACATAGCCTGTCTACAACTGCATTCAAGAGCGAGAGAATACCTTGGCCATTAAAGAAGAAGGGGTTGTAGTTGTACACTGTCTCCACACATGTACAGACACACGACGAGTCGAGTTGAGTAGAGTGTATATCTTGTACATAGACTCTACTACGCTGTCAGTAGAGTCGCACAGTAGTCTATTCAACAAATAAAATTCCTCCTGAGGCAGGCAAAAAATTGGACAAAACTTTTCAAAAACTTTTTTTTTCTCCTCGAGATTTTTCAGGAGAGGAGTAGAGTAGAGAGTTGACTGTAAAAGGCTTCAACTCCATAGAACTACGTCTGTACTTGTGTGTAGGGAGAGAGACGTCGCCGTCAACATCGACATAACGTAACGTACATGGGAGTCTCCAATAATTTCTTACACTTGCTGGATGCAACTTCACATGTACCTCAACCTCATACCTCATAATACGTCTTTGTGCTGAGCCCACGAAATAATGCAAAAATATATATATTCACATTTCAAATGGATACAATTTCATTGAAATTATTTTTTGCCATATAAAGTTTGCAATCAAATTCAAAATGCATGCATACTTAATACTTGTCTTGTAGACGATGTACACGAAACTATGAAACTACGTAGCAAGTACACGTATGACATTGTATGTACATACAATGTATGTATTTGTATGTATATGTACGTTGTACATGGTATTGACTTGACAAAGATGAGATCCTAATTTTATTTTCATCGAGTTTCGCCTCTGATTTGCTACAACTCCTTCCAATACCAATACAGCAATACCAATGCAATGAGACAATCATCACAGAGACGAGGCGAGGGCAACATAAAACAGCATGTCACGGTTATTTCCTCCTCTCCATTATACAAAGTACGGGTAGTTAGAGTCGTGGAATGCACTAGATAGTCAGTCAACCACAAAAATACAATGTTTTTTCTCTCTCTCTTCTTTGTCTCGTCCTATCTGTATGTAGCTGCACCTGAGTGGGTACGAGTGGAACCTAAGGAAAAACAGAGACATGGGAACGTCGGTTTGGAAAAGTATAGGAGAAATAGAATGGGGAGTGTAGTTGCAATGTTATATATAGAATATACAGGAGTGTGCTGTGTGTGTGTGTGTGTTTGTGTCACAGATACAGATACAAGAATAAGAGACTCAGGTAGGAGTGTCTTGGTGTACTTATTATGTAAGGGGCTTAGATAAGAAGACATGTAACAGTGATTTAGACTAGAAAGCTGAAGAATAGCAGAACACCAGCAATCGGAATCTTTTTCTCTCTCTTTCTCTGCATGCTTCTATGTGTACGTGTATGTGTGTGTGTGTGTGTCACAGTATAGGCAAGATGTGGGGAAACTTTTTATCTTGTCTGGTTAGGGACTGAAACTTGATCATGGGTTTTAAGCTTACGTTAGCTGAATTGTTAGCACTCGCAACTATTCCCTTTGCCTTGTCTTGTCTTTCTCTCTCTCTCTCTCACACACACACACATTGCATTACATTGCCACATTCGGAGTCTTTATCCTTATCGGTAGAGAATTGGAATGGCGCCGCCCCATAGCCAACATTTTCTCAAAAAAAAATCAAAATCATTTTTCTGATATATATTTTTCATTTTTATGTAGTCGTACCAATTCCAAATCAAAATTTCTTCTCAAGGTATTTAGTCAATGCTCAAGATTTCTTTGATGACGATTTATGCTCAACCCACAAGCACAAAGACCGTATACATATCTCCATTTAAATCTCCACTTTTCTTACTTGGGTCTCGTTGTCTGTTTCGCTATATGATAGACATAGTACGAGTATATACACGTATACACGGACTGTTGTCCTCACAGCCTGCATTTAGTTTCAACACAATAGGAATTCAATGAAATGACTCACGTCCGGAAGCAGACTTCTCCATCTCCCTCCCTCTTTCTCTATTCTAGTCTATACATACATAAAAGTTCTTTTCTACATTATTGTGAGACTGGACGATGAGGTTGAGGCAGAAAGAGCCGAGTATTCCGACACAGACAATGAATACGAGGACAATGGAGAGAAGCAGCTAGAAATGATTTCATTTAAGTAAGTCAACCAATATGTACATGAGCTTTGTATGAACAAGAGAAGATAATGCAATGTTAAATTTTAGGACGGCGCGTCGACCCTTTCAAAATTTAAATCTAGATGTTAGATCGAGGAGAAAGTCACTGTTCAAAATTGGGTACATTGAAATGACACAGACAAGGTTAGGTTATGGCTATCTTCTATCCATAATCCACATGCATCATTCTTCCCTACAGTCTGTGTAGCTGTACAAGTATGACTTTCTTGTGCTATTCTTTCCAAACCACTTTAACTTTGCCCTATACAAAATGTCTATATTTTACATGGAATGTATAATCACATTCAAGAAGCCAGAGGATTTTGGCTTGCCCCATAAAAGCTTTTGCAAATCCACCGCCAATCTCTCTTTCGTCTGTGTGGGAGATGCTACATGTTTATTTGTCCAAATGTATGGGGTTTCTACGCACTCTACTCTACATCATACTTGTACATTTTGACTATGTTTATACATGTTTGTGTCTCCTGTACGTACTTTTATACAGTCCCCAGTCTACAGGCTAAGCATTGCTCTTCTGCTTGGCGGTTCGCACAAGAAGTGGAGGGCTGAAAATAGTGGAGATACAAAATGAGAGTTTGTATACATGTACGTATGTGCCGTTTCTATCTCATCTTTCTATGTACAGATGTATATATGTAAGCCTTTCTCTCTCTCTCTCTCTCTCTCTTCCCCAAATCTTAATTACTGGCGTGTTAATGTGGCTGGCGTTCGCGTCAAAAACACGCTTTCCATTTCCAACCCAGGGCTGCCCTGAAAAGGCCTGAAAATCAAATCTTTCACTCTTGTCTCAGTCTCAGTCGTTCTTGGTACAGTCAGACTGGTGACTACACACATTGTACACATAACATATACACACACACACACCAAAAAAGACCCCCATGGACTCATTTTCTGTCGTTTCGTTTGCGTGTAGCTTCATTCCTTCCGTTTTGAGTTCATAAAAACCTAGTGCAGTCCTTACTGTGCATGTACATAGTGTCAATGCCACCACACACAGATGTACATAACAGAGAGAAAGAGAGAGAGAGGGATGCAGGATGAGGATGAGAGGAGGGGGAAGAAACCAAGTCAAGTCAAGTAAAAGGAGAAATGGAATAGAATAGCCATTCTCAGGAACACCTCAAAATGTTCTCTCATAAAAATTCACTAGAGTCTACTAGTCAAACCATTGCCCTTTCCATCTTCCTCCCATTTGCAAATCACACACACATTCGCTCACTCACTCTCTCGTGTATACATAAACAATGAGAAAATCATTTGAATCCTCTTCTCATAATTATTTCCTTTATATTTCTTAATCCATTGTATCTCTATTATACCCTACATAAGCTCTGTGTGTGTGTGTGTGTGCTATGCAGTATAAAATGATCATCATTGTATTGTACAGTAATTAATTTCTCTTGGAAACGATCCTCCATCTTGCCATGTCATACTCACAGTAGTAGTTGTAACATGACTACGACTATGACTATGACACTCTAGCCATTTACATTGTAATTAGCTAATCATTGTGAATTTTAAATGAGACCCCACACACTTGACGCACTTGATATCCAAATTCAACTCCAACTCCAACGTTTCAATGTTTTGTCTCTCTCTTGTGTGATGTACAGAGAGACAGATACACATGCACATGTAAATACACAATTTCATGTAAAATGCATGTGAGGTAATTACCCTGCTGTGCTTTACGTTGTTATGGGATGAAAGGGGAAAAATTGAGTTTTATTCTGACTTTCTTGAACGTTAGAGGAATCGTTTGAAGAAGTCGAGGGGGAGTTGGAGAGTTGAAGTTGGATGGATGTTCTGTTCATGTGCATGTGCAAGTGGATGGAAAAAGGAAGGAAAAAATTCATGAGTTTTCACACTCTGCCACTTGCTACTCTTGCTACTTGCTATCCATCATCAAATGGCCATTAATATCTCTTGGAAACCAACCAACCTTTTTTCGTATTCTGTTTTGTCAGCCCATCCCCATCCTGTGCTGTAGTAAACAGATTGTGAGGACAACAACAACATGTTAAATACGACTTTTCTTTCCTCATGAATTTCAACCAAAAGGGGATTTCCAAAGAATGGGAAATTTTTCGATATATTCTGTACCACCATCAGATATTGTACACACTCACAAGAACATTGTCTGTACATAGTTGTGGCATTAATTAGTAGAATTAATTGTAAAATGGTTGTGATTTTGAAAAGTATTTATAGATTTATAAGGAATTTGTCTCCTGTTGAGGTCACCATTTCAACGCAGAGTTATAATAGGAAATAATTAGATTGAGAATATATGGTTTTGTACATATATGTAAGTGTAAAATGGGTTTAGATTTGGGTGCACAAGGATATTAGTGGGATGGCTAAGATTTCAGTTGAAATGACGTCAGAAATTAATAAATGAGGAAATCTTGTCGACTTCGGGTTTGGTGGACATGTTGATGGATTTCGTAATCAAAGCAAGAGATGAGGAGAATTTCGAAATTCGATTTACATTAGTGAATGGTGTTGTGGACTCCCTTCTGTGTCTCGTGTCTGTATCTGTATGTTTCTTCATCTTGCTTCTTGGTCTTGGTCTTAGTCCTAGTCCTAGTCCTTTTCCTAGTCCTTTTCCTTTGCTTTTGCTTATTTATTCCGTTGCACAGAAGGAAGAATCAAATTTAATTTACCACCACAAGCACAAGCAAAAGCACATACACATGCACAAGTCTTGCTTTCTTGGCTTTTGCCTCTACTCCAAGTTGAAGGCTGTGAGGTTGAGAAGGAGAAAACTAAAAGTTCCGTAGAAAACTATGCAAGAAGTCGTGGGGAAAAGAAAACAAGGGAATTTTAATTGCTAGTCGAATATAAAGTGTGGGAATACATGTGAGACGAACCATAGAGTCTCTTCCAGGCCCAACCAAACACACACACAAAAATGTACAATGTGTGTATAGGAACCCCTGTTCTTTCCTTGTTTTTCAAATATCTTGAATCCTTTCTCCTTCCATCTCTCCCCATAATCACCATCCACGTACATTTCCACATATACAAAACACACACAGAGAAAAACCTTCTCTCACTTTGTTTGTGGATCTTAACTTTTACATTCCACAAGACTAATCATGCCCAAATCAATATCTCAATGCAATTCCTGAAAACCCTTTTCAAGCAATGAAGTAACCAGAAGAAAAAAAATGTTTCATTTCCCTCAATCTCATTTTACATTGTTCAATTCAAGTCTCCATCCCCTGTACAGATACAGATGAGAAAGCAAAAATAAATAAAAAAAAAATTGGATTTCGCTCTACTTGTGATTCTTGTCAAAACGAAATTATGAACAATTTTCTTTAGCAAGTTGAAAGTAAATGCGAGGCAGGAGAAGGAGCAAGAGAATTTTCTTATTTTTAGTAGGTCGACTTTACTGACATTTATATTTTGTGTGGAGTAATAATAATAACAATAAGACAAATCACTCTACTCTTTACATTTACAGTCTCAAGATTCAGGATGGAGTATGGTGGATCCATTTCTTCGAGTGCTTATCAAATCATGGGATCACATCAGCAATTGTGACGAGGGCAAAACCCCAAACAAGGAAAGAAAAGAAAAGAATGTCTCTAGTCTCCAGTTAAGGTCTCCCTTTGGTCTTTGAGTCTCGGTCTCTCTTTTTGGCTGCGTATGAATTTGAGGGGGAAAGTGACATTCGGTGCCGTTTGCGATTGTCCTGGTCGTTGGTTCTGGAAGAGAGAAGTAAGTCAAAATGCTCGATAGAATTAGCCATTATTATCATGGAATGAATGGGGACACACACACACAGAAGAGAAGGAGAGGTCGTGTCGTCGTTTTTCTCCAGAGGCAAAGGGTAACAAGGAAGGTCTAGCCCTACTTGTACTCACTCCCTCACAGAAGAGACAAGAAAGTCCCTATATCTTCATATTGTATATGTAGGAGATGCCTATACATCATGTCTATCGTAGGACGTGGAATTGAAGCTGAATGTGTGTACAAATGCTGTGGTGGGTGAGTAGGGGAGTACATGTGTAAGGAAATATATTAGCTGGGTTAGCTGCTAAGTAAAAGAGAGCAGGAGATGGAGAAGACGGAGAGAGATGTAGTCGATAGGTCTGAGAATGTTCTTGGTGTTCTTCATAGTGATAATCATTTGATTTATACCGGTTGTGTGAGTCTCCTTCTTCTTGTCTTTCTCTCTCTTACTCTGATCTTTGTCTCTCTGTGGCTGGTTTTTTGTCCGCCGTTGGGGATGTATAACGGCGAACAGACGACATACACACACA
>JAQHQX010000851.1:0-10736 GCA_034694425.1 Arrhopalites sp. Gr-Col-00791 | reverse complement strand
TAAATCTCACAAAAAGTTCCGGACAGTGTTTTATATTCTCTAACACGCTCGCGACTTGTAACAAACGAATCTCATGATTGGTTATAATCAGGCTTTGAATTTTCCGTGGGTCGAGATTTCCGTTGGTTTAGTTTTCCATGGGTTGAGATTTTTGTAGGTTGAGATTTATGTAGGTTGAGTTTTCCGGGGTTGAGTTTTGCGTGGGTTGACTTTTCCGAATACCAAAAATTGATGTGGGGTTGTTGGGAGCACAATTTTGCCAAATATAAAAATATTTGAAAATTATCTTCTGATGTAAAACTTATTTTGAAAATTCCAAGTTGCAATCAAGTCTATTGACAAAACTTTATTGCAACCTCGGTCTGACATGGCCCGAACTGCACTATAATTTTTTAAGCTCTATTTGTAGTTAACTATTTTACCAGAATTGGCTGCTACGTTCCGCAACTTTCATAGAATTTTCAAGTTGAAGAGTTAATTTTGCATTTGATTACATGCAAGTACATACTCAGATCAACCATCATTTTCAAAATTCTCCGAAACAATTTTAAAATTATATTTTGAGGTTGCTCAGGTAGGAGTTAGGTCTCTCAAGTGAAAAAAGTCATTAGATAGAAAAAGCGCTTTTTTCTTGATCTTGGTCCAGTGTGCTTCGGCCGAACTAGATTTTCCACAGAAAAACAGAAAATGCATCCACGAAATTGATGTCCGTCTCAGCTCACTTTAATTTTGTTTTCATTGTTTTTCTGACAGCTGTCAGCAAGTATCGCATGGTCGTTAACTTGATACATAGAAAACCAAGTAGAATTCGTAATTGATTGACAGCCAAGTGTCGAGAAAACGACTCGTCGTTTTCTCGATACTTGAATTAAATTCCAGGCAAGGCAATTTTATATCCCGTCAGCTTTTGAAATTTATAAAAGGACCAAATTTTTCTCAATTTCTTGAGTAAAAATGTTGACAATTCCAGAACTACAATTCACATTTTCTACCATCAAACTCTTTTCTAAATTTTGTTTCCTTCCCATCGAATTGACTCAAAACATCGACCGAGTGCAGATTCGAATGACAGAGTCGCGTTTCAAATTGTTTGTATGGAAATTCATTTTTGGATGGTCCGTCGCTCATTGGCTCCTTGTAACTCTTCGGTTGCTTCATTTGCTAGTTTTTGAACCGAACGTCGACTTAACCGAATTACCACAGCATTTAGCCATAATTCTTTCGTTTGGTATGCTTTTGTTTATGGGGTTTTCTATTTTAGTATTGACACCAGAAGTCACGATCACCCTCTTCAATACCCTTTGTAATGAGACAGGTAAGTCTTCAACTGCATAAAATTTCGAATTTCGCCATTTTTCATATTTACAAAAAAATGGTAAGTTTTAATACAAAAAAATTGAGAACAGTTTTGAGGGTCAAAAAAAAATGTATGGTGTAAATTGCGAGCGCAGCGAGCAAGGATAGATAATTTCAGAAAACACTTTTTGCTGACAAATTACAATTTTTGCTGACACCAAAATCAGTAGCCCAGTTTTTACAGAAGATCTGTGAGAAGTTATTTCTTTTCTTTTTACACAATTCACTATCACTTACTAATCTTTAAGTAACAGGAACAGTCTTTGGGAACAGATTTTTCATGAGTTTGTAAGGCTTCCAAGGAACGGTTAATAAAACTGTGGAAGATCACAATTCTTCATTTGTATTTGGTTGATGTGTTTCGGGTACAGATTCGACTGAACTGGATCAGGAAACGAGGTCTTTTTGGAACATGAGGCTATACAGTCTGCAGGAAATGTTGACCTTATACATGCCTATGTTGTCTGTGACAGGATGGTTAATGTTTGTGGTACTTTACATTTACAAACCAACAGCTTCTTATTGTGGTTACTCCATTTTGCCAACAGAGTTACGTCAACCCATACTTCTGGTCTTTATTTTACCACCTGAATCCATCATATATGTTTTTGTACCCAATTTGTGCAATTTCTGTGCCTTCATTATGCTCCAGTTTTTTCAAAGTATTTGCTGTAAACTTGATGATGGCATCCAACAATTGGCGTGAGTAAAATTTTGCAATTTACTGCCAATTATTAAAATCCATTTTAAAGAAAGTTCATAATATACTTTCAATAGTTTCGACATTGTACATGACATTCTAGACATGTTGAAAAACTGGGCATTCTAGATAGGTTGAAGAGGTCGAAGTATTTACAAAACTGGTTTTGTTGATAACGAGAAATTTTGAAATTTTGTTCACTTCAGCATCCTTCCTATCCATGAACCTGGCGCCCAGTGGTCAAATATAATCTCCAGAAAATATCTTCTGGGTGTTAACAGCTTCAAAAAATGTCGCCAATTCCAACTGATCATTCAACTCTTCAATAGCAAATATCGCTTCACAGTGGTAAAGATCTGGGGTCTTGCAACCACCATCGTCTACTTTAGTTTCGGTATCCGCCTCCACAGTACCCACTCCCTTCTAAGTCTCATGTACATGTCGATGGGTTTCGAGATCTCCTTGGCCTACGTCATCTGCTTCGAAAAGGCCTTCAGTATACCCGTCAAACTAAGAAAATATCGCTCCAAAATCGGAATGGCCCTCCGACTGCTCATGGTTCAAGGGGTCAAGTGTCAGGGATACGACCGATCAATCGCCAGTATCCCCTTGATCGGAATAAAAGTGGGGGATTTCCACAAGATGGAGCGAATGTCCACTCCAAATTTTGTTACTTTCGCCACTAAACAAGTCGTTCGAGTCCTCATCACTTTCCATTAGTGTACCTGCATCTTCTTCAGACATTTCGGAAACATGGACATCAAGAATTCCCTTGACCCTTTCTCTTGTTTCCTTCGTTGGAAATGTGCCTATCGTAAAACTTTTAAGTAACTCCTTCCACGGACATTGAAACATAATAATGACTCTGTTCAATAGGAGTGACTCTCGAGAAAATTGCTAAAAATTGTCTCCCTTACCGTAAAATAAAGGTCATATAATAGAGGTCAGTTTCTCATTTTCAAATGTCAAATTGATTGTTGTTATTTTTTTAGTATAAAATTCTTGCATTTTTCGAAATGTTCAATACGTACATTTTTTTATTCGCAGAAAGAGTATAATATTTCAAATTTATGTCGACAACAAAATGTGTAAGCACTTTTAAACAAAACTTTCCATTCCCCATCTGTCCTCATCATTCTATTGTACACTAAAATATATATATATTTTTTGAATATAGAGTACTACAACTTGACCGATGTGGAGTTACATCGTTATCATCGTGGTACTCAATGTTCAAAATATATATACAGTTAAGTTCAAGTCTGCTAGTAGTTCTACTCTGCATGTAGATGAAGTCTGCTAGCAGATATGAACTAAAATATGTAAAATATTCGACGTAAATCACACAACTGGATTTTGATGTAGCTAAGGATTGGCCGACATTAAATGTCACCTCAGGATAATCTGCATTTATATTGTGTAAATTCGAATGACCAAAGGAGATTGTGAGCAGAATACTAAAGAAAACAATTAAAGTAAATATAGTTGATAAAGTTGAAATTATTTGGATACATTTTGTAAATAAATATTACCATGTTAGCAATCACTGAATTGTACTGGTATTGATTAATAAATAACGTTTATTAATACCAAATCAATTGAATAGTAACTTAAATCTAACCGAAATTGAAGTAAAATACAAATCTTATTGACTAAAGTAACGTTTATTTAGTATTATTTGAATTTTTTGAGCAAAAATGTCGATTAGTTTGTTCAAGTGCTCATGCTGTATTTTCCTTTGCTTGCTCCCGCTGAGCTTCCACAAAAGTCTTGAAAATATTTTCAAAAGTTTCTTGCTTCTTCTTCTTTCGTCCAAGGTTGACAGACTTATCCGAGGTCAAGGAGGTACTCTGACTGTCTGCAGATTCGTCAGTTGGAACAGTTACACTTTCAATCACCGCATCCATATCAAAATTCCAACTGAAACATGAAGACAACGAAATGTTTAAGTCAATGGAGTAGGTCAACAGTAGTTTGTGTACTTGATAGTTAAAATTGTTGTTCACCTTTGAGAATTTGGAGCCTCACTGTCATTTATCACAATTGGGTTTTCAGTTGGTCAAGCTTCCATATAAAATTTCATTAATGGACAGAAACAGAGAGCAAAAAATTGTCAACTACCTTATAGATTGTGAAAACGTTAGGTAAAATACTAGCTCTTAGAGACGAATGGTCTCTAATTCTTTTAAAAATACGATTATACTTCAATTTTAAATATTTACTAATTTTTAAAATCTTTATGTGACAAAACTGTAAACCAATGTTGAGAGTGTTTGCCCATATCAAATAAATAAATTCATTCATGTTAAATTTCATTTGGTCCCAATGTGGCCAGTCCATTCCTCCATCCCCACTTCTCAGTTCCCTACAAAAGATATTATTCATTGAGATTTACATCATATGAAGATTAGATTGAGGAAAAGTTATTCAAATGAAAGTACATTCTTTTTATTTGACGGTATTGCTTCACGAGGAGATTTCACTTGTTTTTTACTTGAAGTCCATCACACGTTTTCTTTAAAATTGAAGCCAATTTACTAAAGTAGTACAACCCTCTTCTTTCGCAGACCGGAACTTTTGCTCGCACTCGACATTTGTTCGAATGTTTATTAAATCTTTCTCCTCTTCAACACTCCATTTTGGAAGCTTTTTCTTCTGAACTTTCTTTAACTTCATCTCCTTTCTCATTTGTGCCTTCTTTTTCCGTTTCTTCTTTTCCTTTATCTCTAGTTTTTTTCTTTTCAGTTTTTCATCGGACTTTGTCCTCTTTTTTGACACCAGAACTTCCACATCAGACGAAGATGATGATGAGTCACTAGACTCATTAGACATATCCATCTCGGACAACTCGGATTCACTTGAGGACATTTTTGGAATCGATGTTGTATGACAGTATGGCAATGCCAAACTACATAAAATGTAGTGAAATCGAAATTTGCAAACTACATATAGAACCAGTTCTATATGTAGTTTGCAAAAAAAAAATTCTTATTACACAAAATTTTATGTATAGCTTGCACAAACTATGGTAACAAACTATAATTTATTTGCTAATGAAAGGGTTTAAGTGGATAATGTTACTATCGATTAAAATACAAGAACAAAAAATGACAGTTAATTTAATTATTTTTCATATCGGCACATTTTCCAACAACTCGTAGTTTACAATTAAAAAAATAGTTAATGCTCATCAATTGCTGGTGGTCGACTTTATATTTGAATTTTGTGGCAACCTTTTTCAACAGCTGGAAAAGTTTATAGGATGTCTCTGCTCTCTATATTTGGTTGATAATTCAATTAAACATTTAATTGGGGTAGTAGGATTACACAGTTAAAAAAATTAAAACAACAGATAAAGTTTATCTGAGAAACTTTTTGAAGGCAAAAAAAGACTCACCAGTCAGGTAGAACAATTAAGTGTCTCAAGTTTCAATTTTTTATCTAAATGCCGAACATAAATGGCTGCATATTCAATTAACATGATTAAAAGTACCAGAACAAAAAACGACAGCCTATTTTATCAAACTCCATGTTGGCCCATTTCATAGCTCGTAATTTTCAATTAACAAATATCGATTTGGTGGTGGATTCACAAAATGCTTTGCAGAAACATTTTGTTATTATTTATAACTTCTTCATACCATGACAATGTTTTAACCTTCGCACACTGGACCAATCTCAATATAAAAGCGTACAGAGGCTAACTCTTGAAGTGACTAGGATTTAGGAAATGAAAGTAGAAATTGATGTGGGGTTGATGGGAGCACAATTTGGCGAACATTCAAAATATTTGAAAATTATCTTGTGGTGTAAACCTTATTTTGAAAATTCCAAATTGCATTCAAGTTGATTGGAAAACTACCAAACTTCATTGCAACCTCGGTCTGACGTGGTCCGAACTGCACTATAATTTTTTAAGCTCTATTTGTAGTTAACTATTTTACCAGAATTGTCTGCTACGTTCCGCAACTTTCATAGAATTTTCAAGTTCAAGAGTTAATTTTGCATTTGATTACATGCAAATACATACTCAGATCAACCATCATTTTCAAAATTCTCCGAAATAATTTTAAAATAATAATTTGAGTTTGGTCAGGTAGTGGGGAACTTTCTCAAGCAAAAAAAGTCATTAGACACAAAATTCGCTTTTTTCTTGACCCTGGTCCAGTGTGAATTGGCCGAACTAGATTTTCCACAGAAAAACAGAAAATGCATCCACGAAATTGATGTCCGTCCCAGCTCACTTTAATTTTGTTTTCATTGTTTTTCTGACAGCTGTCAGCAAGTATCGCTTGGTTGTTAACTTGATACGTAGAAAACCAAGTAGAATTCGTAATTTATTGACAGCCAAGGAAACAAACTATGACGTTTTCTCGACACTTGGATAGAATTCCAAGCAATTTTATATCCAGTCAGCCTTTATCATTCCAGGAAGGACCAAGTTTTTCTCAATTTCTTGAGTAAAAATGTTGACAATTCCAGAACTACGATTGACATTTTCTACCATCAAACTATTTTCTAAATTTTGTTTCCTTCCCATTGAATTGACTCAGAACATCAACCGAGTACAGATTCGAATGACAGAGTCGGGTTTCAAATTGTTTGTGTGGAAATTCATTTTTGGATGGTCCGTCGCTCATTGGCTCCTTGTAACTCTTCGCTTGCTTCATTTGCTAATTTTTGAATCGAACTTCGACCTAACTGAATTGCCGCAGCATTTAGTCATAATTCTTGGGTTTGGTATGCTCTTGTTTATGGGGTTTTCTATTTTAGTATTGACACCAGAAGTCACGATCACCCTCTTCAATACCCTTTGTAATGAGAAAAGTAAGTCCTCAACTGAATAAAATTTAGAATTTCGCCATTTTTCATATTTGAAAAGCATTTTAAAGTTCAATAAAAAAAAATTAAGAACAGTTTTTAGGGTTAATACTATTTCGTCAACAAAAATTTTTAAATCGTCAGCAAACATTCAAAAATTGTTTGGTGTAAATTGCGAGCGGAGCGAGCAAGGATAGATAATTTCGAAAAACGCTTTTTGATGACGAATTACAATTTTTGCTGACGCCGAAATCAGTAGCCCAGTTTTTATAGCAGATCTGTTTGAAGTTATTTCATTTCCTTTTAGGCAATTTCCTATCACTTATTCCTTTTGAAGTAACAGTCTTTCTGAACAGATTTTTCATAATTTTTGTAGGGCTCCCAAACAAAGGATAATAAAACTGTGGATGATCACAACTCTTCGTTTTGATTTAATTGATGTGTTTCGGGTATAGATTCGACTGAACTGGATCGGAAGACGAGGTCTTTTTGGAACTTGAGTCTATTTAGTGTGCAGGAAATGCTCAACTTGTACATGCCTCTGATTTCTGTGACAGGATTGCTCGTGTTTGTGGTACTCTATATTTACAAACCAACAGCATCTTATTGTGGTTACTCCCTTTTGCCAACAGAGTTACGTCAACCCATATTTCTGGTCTTTATTTTGCCACCTGAATCCATCATATATGTTTTTGTACCCAATTTGTGCAATTTATGTGCCTTCATTATGCTCCAGTTTTTTCAAAGTATTTGCTGCGAACTTGATGACGGCATCCAACAATTGACGTGAGTAAAATTTTCTAAAATTTTTCTTATTTTTTAAATTGATTTTGCAATTTACTACCAACTATTACGATCCATTTTAAAGAAAATTCATAATACGACATATTCAATAGTAAGGCTGCGCATCGGGTCGACCCGACAGTTACAGGTAACTCAACCCGAGCCGACCCGAATGCGCTCAACCTGAAACCGAGTTATCCGACCCGAACCCGACGGGTTACCCGAAATGCCTCCATATTTAGCACTATTTTGATTATTCTGACTACACCATAACGAGTTAAATTGGTTTCAATGCAGATTATTATAGCATTTGGTCTAGATTTTCAAATATTACTCGAATTTTAATTTTTAGAACACGTTAAACACATTTAATTAATTATTTAATGTCATTTACGCTTGTAAACACTGGAGAAGGTTCTTATTTCCAACTCCAAACTTTAATTTTAATTATTCTGGACTTAAATGGATAATTATCATTACATTTAGGTGAAATATATTTAGAATAATGTTTAAAGATAATTGTGCAACCGTTAAAATAGAACATCTTGTAATTAAATAATTATGACGATAACATAAAAGTTGTCATCTTTCACGTTCAAAAGTTGACTAATTCTGGCTTCAACTAACAGCATTTTCATAATTTATTTCGTTTGATGACTCAAGTAGTGCTTAAATAATATTCCACACTCAAGATAACACTAAAATATTAGCATTTTCAACTAGAATTAATCAACTTTTGAATCTTAGAAATTACAACTTTCGTTTGACTGTCATAATTATTTGATGAAAAAATATTCTATTTTATCGGTTGCACAATTATCTTTAAACATTATTCCAACTTAATTTTACCTAAATGTGGTGGTACTTATTTATTGAAGTCTAGAATAATTAAAAATAAAGTTTGAAGTTGAAAATAAAAACCGTTTCCATGGAGTACATACGTAAATGACATTAAATAATTAATTGAATGTGTTAACGTGTTCCAAAAATTAAAATTCGAGTAATATTTGAAAATCTAGACCAAATGCTATAATAATCTGCATTGAAACCAATTTAACTCGTTATGGTGTAGTCAGAATAATCAAAATAGTGCTAAATATGGAGGCATTTCGGGTAACCCGTCGGGTTCGGGTAGGAAAACTCGGGTTTCGGGTTGAGTTCGGGTTGGATCCGAATGCGACCCGACTGTCTCGGGTTCGTATACGCGTATATCTGAACCCGACCCGACCCGTGCGCAGCCTTATTCAATAGTTTGGACATTCTGGATATGTCAAAAAACTGGGCATTCCAGACAAGTTCAAAACGTCGAAGTATTTACAAAACTGGTTTTGTTGATAACAAGAAAGTTTGAAATGTTGTTTATTTTAGCATCCCTCCTATCCATGAACCTGGTGCCAAGTGGTCAAATATCATCTTCAGAAAATATCTTCTGGGTGTTAACAGCTTCAAAAAATGTCGCCAATTCCAACTGATCATTCAACTCTTCAATAGCAAATACCGCTTCACAATTTTCGTGATGAAAATCTGGGCTCTTGCAACCACCATCTTCAACTTGAGTTTCGGTATCCGCCTTCACAGTACCCACTCCCTGCTAAGTCTCATATACATGTCTTTGGGTTTCGAGATCTCCTTGGCTTACATCATTTGCTACGAAAAAGCCTTCAGTATACCCGTCAAACTAAAAAAATACCGCACCAAAATTCGAATGACCCTCCGACTGCTCATGGTTCAAGGAGTTAAGTGTCTGGGCTACGACCGATCTGTCGCAAGTATTCCCTTAATCGGAATAAAAGTGGGGGATTTCCACAAGATGGAGCGAATGTCCACTCCAAATTTTGTTACTTTCGCCACTAAACAAGTCGTTCGAGTTCTCATCACTTTCCACTAGTGTACTTGCATCTTCTTTAGACATTCCAGACAGAATAAAATGAGGGGTTTCTATCCCAAAATAATTTTCCGACTTCAAACTCCCATGATCTGATCTGGTTGCTCCTATCAACGGCATAACCATTTCTATCATTTAATCATTTAAGAAACCTTAATCGCAATTAGTCACTAGTTTTTTGTCCCGTCCAATTTTCCTGTTCCACACCGACGCCAACACCTTTGGCCTTTCAAACCAGAAATACATGAATGGATTCTCATGTGGCAATTAATTGTTCTAAGAAATTGGCATCTAATTTGATTCTTAGGTAATTCATCTCTCATGTAATTTTATTCGCATCAGTTTTCCTCTTAAAGTTTGACTGATTGAGGAATTTGATATTATGAATAAGAGTGAGGAGAACCTACCATAAACTAGTATCGCCAACAGCGTTAATTTTTCATTGTTAAACTGGTCTTTTGACGCCCCTTTGTGTTTAATAAAGCTCACTCCACACTCGCTGTGAGCTTGGAACAAGTGAGGAGATTTATAAAGTCAAGACAGAACTCAAGGCCAAGTTGTTGAGGTTATCCAATTTGATTACGTAGCTTGGACGAGTCAACGTCATTGAAATGAGCTCGAAGAAGGAGGGAGAGTCGTCCCACAATTTTGTACATTCAGTCCTGTAGTAAATTTCCATGTGTCAGCTACGGAAGCAAAACCACGAGGATGGTCTAAAAAAATATTTCTTAATTCTAAGAGTCAGTTAGTCAACAATTTTACTTTGTGGAAGTTTTCTCTTTATGTTTTCTAGAAATTGTAAAGATTCATCTCATCTCATCATGTGAATACAAAAATGGATTTGAGTATCAGTGAATTGCAAATTTTGTTAGCGAACTGTGATTGTTGTGAATTTTAATTTTTATTAAGCGTTTTTAGTAGATTGTCAAGTGAATGTGTACGATGTGGAGAATAGAAGATTGAGCAAGAGACAACAAGTTCTAAAATCAGTCAAGGCTGTCCATGACTCGTGGGTTTCATATTGCAAATAGAGTTTTTGAGTGATTGGACAAACAGAAAGTTCCATCAAAGTTAAATATTTTCTTATCAATGCACAAAGTTAGTTTAGAATTGGAGAGGTCGGTAGCAAACTGATTGACAATTATTCTTGGGTTGAAGATGGTAAAAATTTGTTTTTGAATTTTATTATTC
>JAQHQX010000850.1:0-10752 GCA_034694425.1 Arrhopalites sp. Gr-Col-00791 | reverse complement strand
CTGGAGGTCAAGCATATGGTCACAAAATTATTTCCTCTTGCAGAAGTGTTCCCGGGGTCAGTGTCAATCATCCCTGTACGTTTCATGAATATTCGTCAACTTTGTCAGCGTGCAGACAGAATTTATTTGACAGGGAACTTGTTCTGATTTGACCTGTATCTCCGAAACCAAGGCCTATGCAGAAAAACGAAGATCACCATGATTTTTTCTCAAAAAATCATGTCGGATAGGATACTTGCCATTCGAATATCGATGTACTCTTTGGGGCCCTTCCATTGTAAGCTCTGGTTCATCAACAAAGGTTGTACATTTTATTGAACCTTTGGCTAAGTACAAAGACAAAAGCAAATATTAAATGACGAGACAATAGATGCAGTGAACAACATTCCTCCTTTCCTCTACCTCAATTTGTAGACCAAAACAATTGAGATATTGTTCAGATGTAGTAGACTACATATTACTCAATATTCAACCGACACTTGTGAAGCCTTACTTTTGACCTCTGCATAGCTTCACCCTCCCGCTGCGACATTTCCTTCGACAAATGTCAACAGCCCCAAATGTAAGACGATAATACTTATTTGTCATCATTGCCCAGACCCTTCGACAATGCCAGTTCCACTTGATTTGAAAAACAAATTCCATCAAGAGAAGAACCACAGCCACGGAATTAGCCAGAGCAGCCAACTCAAAGATCAAGTGGATATCCGAGCTCACAATTCCAAGTGGCTTCACTTTGTATACATTTTGATTTGAATCCAAAAAAGTTGAATTGTTAACTGGTTCACTATCTTTTCGACGGTGCAGTCGTAACTCGTTCCACTTGTTCCAATAATTATAAATTCCAGAGCTCGTCAATAACTTCATTCTCGTAGGAACCAAATTCTCAACAGGTTTTGAGAACATCAATTGCAAGGAGGTGGAAATAGATTCATAGCCGAAGGATTTGACTGCCCTTAAATAATCCTCTTTGACTTTCCCATTATGAGCAAATCTCAAGGTTGAATTTCTACTCATCGCCATCTTGAATGTGTTCCAAGTTGTTTGGAAACGATTCGCTTCTACAAGTAAAACTGTCCTCGACCTATGAAAGGAATCGTCAATGAGGTTTTGCTTCGAATCGTCCAACTGTTGCTCGCAAATGGGTTTGACCTTAGCGAGTGCTAGAAACCAATCAACAAATTTCTTACAATTTGATTGATGCGCTAAGCGAGATTTGTGAAAGGGCAAAGAAGCTTCATAATCCACTTTAGCGACAGTGACGCTGTCATGCCTACATAAATCGTACTGGTTAAATGCTAGCTTATATAATTGACGGAACAATTCTGACTCGATCAGCCATCTACTCCCCAATGATTTTATTAGTTCAATTAAGCTCATATCTTCAAATCGTTTAAATCTCTGAGGAGGTCTAAGTGCCAACACTCGGCAAGTGGGCTCAATGGAATAGACCATAAAGTCACTTGTAGTCAAATTGAACTGTTCGATGCTGGTCCAGTTTGTCCCAAATTGGAAGGGGGAGATGTAGTTGGCCTGCATGATCGACTTGTACCAATTTGTAAGAGGTAGTCCCATGAGGATCCACATCCCCAAAACAAGTCCATAGATTTTTATCCAACGTTTCCCCTTGTGAATCTCCTTATGCCTCGCAACTGAGCTCCGAATAAACTCATCGTAATTTGGTTGCTCTATCAAAATCCTCCATATCGAGTTGATACCAGACAAGGACAATTCCCCAACAATTTTCAACAACAATTTCAACCTCCCTCTCAATATCCAGCCATTCCCCCCACTGCACATAATGGAAAAAGTGGCTACAAAACACGAGGTTCCAAATATTTGTACCAAAATCACAATCCAAACATTCATCTGAAATGGCTGCAAATAAATCTCAACCGACTCCCCTAATGCCTGAACGCTGTCTGCTGTGATAAATTTGAAAGTTTCAACTGAACCTACAACACAAACATCTATGAAGCGTGAGCCGCCAAGGAATCTGCTAACGTCTTCTCCGTTGGGCAGCCAAAACATTAAGCTGACCTTCTGTAAACGATCGTCACTGATAGTCCTATCACTAAAGAGTGTCGTAGAATTCAAAGCAGAGTAAAGAAAAGAGAGACTGGCCAACATGAGTGAAATTGGACATCGTCTACTTGCGGGTGATGCCGACCCCAACACGAAACCCTCCTGTAGTCGAACCATCGCTGTTTGGTAGTCACGAATATCCTTATTCTTTAGTGTTCCTTCAAAAAATTTCCAATGCATGATGCGGCCATTGTCTGTGATTTTCCTGTGGCATTCAAGGATATCCCTCAAGCAGCCCCCATTCATTGGACTTTTTTTCAATGTACCATCATGCACAATCGGCCCTTGGGCACATTCAAAAGGTTTATAAATGATATCGAATTTTCGATGGAGCCAATGAAAACAGCAGTCACCAAAAATGTTGCCATTTCCATTGCCACTTGTTTCAAACAAATTCATCAGGATATTTGGAATAGTTGGCTGAAGTTTAAATTCTGCTACAGTATCTCTAACGTCATTCTCCATCAGTATCAAATTCAATTCATAGTATTTCACATGCTCTTGAATATAAAGGGTATGTATGGTCATCTCCATCGATTTTTCATGGACATCAAACCCTCCATTTGTTTTCCATTCTTTAGTTGGGGACTGGTAAATGAGGATGTGGCATTTCACGTTTCTCATTTGAGAAAAAGCTTTTCGAAAATTATCCGTTCGTGGATCTATCATCCATGTGATCTCGGTTAGATGACGATGTAATGTTGTGTAGAGGACTAGGGAGTGGGTGGTGCTGAATGGTCGACCATCTCCACCTTCCCCAATATCCAATTGAGAGTCAAAGAGCACAAACAGGAAACAGAGACTGTCGTCACCCAGTACTTTATTTAATTGTATGACGGCCCTTCGGTCTGATAATCTGATCCTGCCATTTGCATTTACACCTACTTCAATTGTAATTATCGAGAAGATAAGAGATACAATTACCTTGTCCATCATGTTGTTATTTTGTATCTAGGAGGTGCTTGGAATTCTCAGAATAAGAATTGATTTTTGGTATGACAATTTGATGAGGTCATTTGTGATCATGGAGAAGACGAGAGATATAATAATCACTGTTTATCATCATATAATTCTGTATCCAGGTGATGCTTTAAATTCTATTCAGAAAAATTAATACAAAAAAATTTTTTGCCACTAAGAACAGCTTTAGAATCAGAATTTCCTTAGAGTGTAAAAGAAGCTTTCACTTCTCTACGAGAATTTCTACTTGATTCGTCTCGTCAAATCAGCTCGTGGTTTCTTTGACAATTTTTGAAATTTCCATGTTCTCTACTTCCTTTCAAAGAGATTTGTGAGTGGATTAAGAGTGGCGATTATGAAAGTGGAAGTTTATCAGCTTTTGAATTGTTTTCTTTTGCTAACGATGTCACTCGATGAGAATGTACTTGAATGTCATCAGAGTTTTTTAATATTTCCATGGATTTGTAGTGGCCATTCAAAGTAGTTGAGAATGATTGTGGGGAGCATTTTCAAACTAACAAATTTCACGATGTGATGACAGTAGGCTCTTATTTGGTAAAGATAATGAATAAATTGAAAATAAAGAGCTTGGTAGTAATCATGAATGGAAAATAAAATTGAATTTTTTATTGTATGTCAACACTTATTGTGCTTCTAGACCCTCAGAGTATTGGTTAATAAAATTTAATTCCTTAAAAGCAGTTTCACCATTTGCTCTCATCATTAAAGTCTAATGCATTCTCTCACCCTTTTTTACCAAAATTTTGTGTATAAATAAAAATTTTGATTCAAACTATAATATTTTTCCCTCCACATTTTTACTCTACACGTTAGTAGTTTTTTCATAAATTATATCTGTATCATGTATAGAATATGACAATTCTTTCGAGCATATACTTAGAATTTGCCGATTCCCCCCCCCCCATTCCACAGTACGCATTCTATGTCTTCGGGTACATTTCATTGTCCTGATTAAGGGGAACCTGTAGCTTTTTCAAGGGGTTGATGGACCATTTAGTCGAAAGTGACCAAAAGGGAACAAACTTGTTTAATTATAAAGTCTACAAAATCTGTAGTGGATGTTCTTTCGAGAGTATAAAAATGCCCTACTTTTATTCCAACATTTGGCATCGATCGGATTGTCCCTTTGACCTCCTGCCTTGTCAATGTCACTATTCTTTCTTTGATGGTCAGGATCATTAATTGTGACTTGAATTGTGCAATCTTTTCTGGTAGTAGAAATCCTTTGTCAAAAAGCACGACAAACAATATGCAACAGTACAATCCAATAAACAAAGAGACGGAGGATACAACTGAATGGAAATGAAAGAGGCGGATACCAAAGTACAAGTATACAGTCGAATTACAAAGCAAAAAAATTTTCATTGAAAAAACGACAAAAGAAAATCCAACGTTAAAATATTGAAATGTCAATTCCATTCCTCTCAATTGTTGACACATTTCTCTGATTTCTTCCTGTCCAACTGCGTCAATGAGCAGACTGAAAAAATATGAAAAATTTCAAATTTCAAATTGAACATTCAGTTTCAAATGTCAAACAAAAAACTAACTATTTAAATTATTAGTTTTTTGTTTGAAACAAATTACCGCTGCTAATTGTCGCAGCGGTAAATCGTAATATAATTTCAGTCCATTATCAGTTTAATTCTAATTAAACTCACCAGAGTTTCCTCAAGTACCCATCCAATTGGTCACTACAAGACTGAATGAAGGCCAATTGAATAAAGACCCCATAATAGCCAATAGACAAAGCATAAAACAAAGTCAAAGTCTCATATCCCATTAAGCCTACAAATATCCACTCATTATTCTGCTCTTCCTTCCCCAACAAAGAGAAAAGAAATTGGAGTGACCTCGGGTCATACCAGTACAACAATGGGGATATCAGCGTGATCGAAAGCATCGAATTCGGAAGTAACACCAAAAACATTTCCTGAAGTGAATAGCTCCATCGACTTGATTTGTTTCCTACACATCCAAAAATATTACATGAAACTTGAATTTTAATTAAAATTTTTGATAAACTACCAAAATTATTTTACCAGGTTCACTGATATCTAGATTGTTGAAAATTGCTTGGTTCAAATCAGGATGTCTGATAAAGCAAAGTAGAGCCCAGTACAAAGCCGTCAAGTAGAGGGTGGAACATCCTATATGATATGGCAAATGCTGGATCCTTACAAGTTGCCCAAAAACAAGACTTTGAAATAGCCGCCCAAGTATCCATGCGACATACAAGGCTACGTGGATAAACCATCCATAAAACAACCAGTGGCGCCACCCATGTGCAAATATTCGAATTTTCTGATCATTTACTTTCGATGGGTAAATTCCAATGATTGAGAGCCATTGGAAGGTTTTGTATGACATCCACAAATCTTTTTCTTTGATCATTTTCTATATCAAACTATCAAACTATTTTGTTGCCATGAGGTCGGGAGGGTGAGATTTTGTCCATAATTTATCTAGAGGACTCTTTTCACAAGTTTTCACTGGGTTCAGCTAGGCAGAAAGTCATCCTCCACTAAAACATTGTCTGATGATGCCTACGTCACAATTAAAATTATTTTTGTAGAAATTTTCAACCCGACAAATTCCATATCATTCGCTTATTTTTGGCTTTCAGAACACTATGTGCTGGAGCCCATCAACTTTGCTCGTGTTGGGTTTTGACAGAAACTTGACGAAAGTCAGCAAAATTTAATGATGGCAGCTGATTTTGGTCAGGATCAAATAATTGAACAGGATTAAACTAAATTGTAGTTAAATTCGGAATGGGAATAATATTTTGCCACTGCAATAAGGTGGAATTCACTTCAAAAAAAAAAGATTTCACGATAAAAAAAACTAGGTCGCACTAGGAATTGTGTTCCATGTGGCTTTCCAAGTTTTTTGAGTGAAATATTTCATAGTGTATATTGATCGATTTAGATGGAATAGTTGATGCTCAGGTTTTTTCCACCTGAACTTGGTGAAACTGTTGGTTTAAATTGCTGCACTGTTGGATGATTCTGATAGGCTACTGAAGAGCTCGATCATGACAATTAACAATTTACCATAGTAGTTACATTCAGTTACATTTATTAAATAGGTGATCGATGTATACTTAAATGGACGATCAGTTAATTATATGGATGGAAATATTTATGTCGTATGTCGTGTGTATGTCCACCGCAGTGTTCTGGAAGCCAAACAAAAGCGAACGGGTGTAAAACTTGGGTATTGGGCATTGGTATCACATTAGTTCATACTCGCTTGAGGAAAAATTGTGAGTGAATTTTCAATCTTGGAAAGTTGAATTTTTTGACTCTTTTCTGAATTAAATTTTTTTTGGAGTGATCAAAAGTGAACAATCACAGCAAGTCTCAATGTAGGATTGAAGTGTAGCTTAAGGGCTCCCTGAATCTGTGTCTCACTTGTTCCAACTCGCATAAGAAAAATTGTGATGGGATTTTGAATCCATTGAAATATGAGGTTTAATCGAACTTAAGTTCAAAGTACCATTTTTAAAGGTCAGAGATCCGTAATCAGAAAAGTATTGCAGAAATGCTTTAAAGGGTCGTACGAAAATCAAACAAATCCTGTTTCCTGAACAGGAGTCGCGGTAGATTTTAATTCGACTCGAGATTCTAGACTATACGATGGAATTTGGAACACCTTGTTGGTAGTATGTACTTGATCAACTGGGTAGAAAAACAGTAGCAAATAGTGACGATTATTTGCACGACAAAGGCGTTTCAAACGTTTGGACTTTCTAGTTTAAAACATGAAATTATGTGGTTGCAGTATATTTTTCTATATACATATGTATAGGAAGTTATTCTTATAATAATTACCATTATTCATCACGTTGGGCTAAAATTAAAGTTGTGAAATCAGTTAACAGGTTTTTCTAATCAACATAACGACATGGGCTGTAATTACACTTTGTGAGCTTTGACGCAAAAGTCTTGTACAACTTTTGCTAAATGACTTATCGTTGAAACTGGGTATATGGAAAGTTCATCACAGCAAAACTTCAACACGGAAAGTTCAACATGAAAAAATTCATCATGAAAAAAGTTCAACAAAGGGAAATATCATCATCAGGAAATTTCCACACCAGAAGATTACACACGGGCTCCGGGAGGTCTTGATGCAAATTGTAAGTGCTTCCAAAGTTCTCTAACGACGCTCGCTAAGTCAATCAAACAAAACTCCATTTATATAATTTTTCAATCCATCCAAGCCAGGGGGTGAAATTTTTTCATGGAAATCGTCCAACATACTGAATAATGGTAATTATAAGAGAAACATTTTTGTACCCGATAATGCCAACTTGAACTTAGCATTTCATGACTTTTGAAATTCTCTCACAATTTTTCTCAAGCGAGTAGGAACTACTGTGAACCACTGAACAAAATCTTTGGAATTGCTCCATGTCATCACGACTATGCGGGATAATTCAAATGTACACGTGATTCCATTTGAAAAGTCATTGGAGCAGAATGTGCGAGTGTAGACACACTTGGAGAAATGCTCCAAATTTCAAATCAATGACGTCACCGCTTTTGGAAAACATATTTGGCAAGACATATTCCGACCCTTCCCATGACTCATATCGTGAAAACCTCCAAATATAATCGAAAAAAAAAGTTTTATATTAGTATCACCATCCTCAAACCGAATGCATACAAGAATTCATTTTTCTGAAGGGCCGTACCGCCGGTTTCTGCAACCAGCTAAATTTATTTGGCACTACGGTCCTGACTCACTCTGAGTAAATATTTTCCTCGAAATCCTCGAAATATTTTATATTTAAATGTGTAACTGTATTTGTAGGCTGGGTTACGTAAACATGAGTTTAGACTGTATTGTAGTTGGAAGAATCGAGTCTGTTGGTCATGCCAGAGATTTCTTTGAAAAGAAGAAAACTATTGACATGAACTTGGTTCTTGGTTCACGCCAAACATCTGCACGTCACAATTGTGGTCAAATTAAATTTTTAATTTTAATTAAAAATCAAAAATCAAGAGGTAGGTGGCTGTGTTAGTGATGACAAAATCCACAAATTGGGCTGCAGTCAATTCATCACATACATACAAATTTCCAATTTTGAATTGAATTGGACTCAAGGAGGTAGCAACTCTCTTCAATTCGCTGTACGAATTGTGTTTGAAATAGTTATTTTGTATAAACGACTTGGTGATCTTATACAAATTCCCGCAATTCCTGTAGATGGTGTAATGCCCCCAAATCATTCCAATCGAACAAAAGGAAGCAAACATTTGGTAAGTTAAAGGAAGTTCCATTGAATATCTTGAAAATTCAATGAGGAAACAGTTGCAACAAACCATAAAAATCAGAAGGCTACTTTCAAGGAGTAAGAGTGTGACTGGTGTTACTGTTTCTAAATAAAATATCATGCACAGCTCCAACTGCCGGTAGATTCCAACCAAATTCCTAAAATCTTCTTTTGTCCGTTCTCTGAAACAAAATATATCGATTCTAGAACAATTCAATCCCATCTCTAACACTTTAATAAACTTGATAATCATAATAATAACAATAATGGCAAATTGTGGTGCAAGAGTGGAATCTCCTCATTTTGGATGTTCCGCTTCATCTGCCGGTAGATGCTACTACTGTATTTCAACTAACTTTAAATTTTGGCTCTTCATTGTAGATATTTCAAATGTACTTACAGGAGTGCAGCAATGGCAGTGAGAGTAACAGCAGAGTCGAAGTAGATTATTAATACTACAAATAGAGAACCAATCATAAATCCGTAGGTCAACAGGTCAACAAGGTTACAGATAGATCGAATTGGAAATGGACAGGCAATAATGTTCCACTGGTAGCCTGAAGTACAAAATGGATGAGGAAGGAAGTAGACGGCACCAGGATACCAATCCAAAGTATGGAAAGCAAGGATGAGGGCAAATATGATCGAGAGAATGGAAGAGATGGTGATGACTATGACAAGCAAATGGAAGCTTGGGGTTGCTTCGAGAGCCCATTTACCTCCTAAGATCTTGTCTAGGAGAGAAAAAAAAACAAGTTCTAAGGAACCATCCACAAACGACGTCTCCCGCCATGTGGTACTATTTTTTACCACAATCCCCCTAATTTTTTCCATGTTCCCTAATCTGGGAGACGTCGTTTGTTGGTGGTCTCTAATTGAGTTATTCATTTCACTAGCAACCATTATCATTATATGAGGCTGCAGCTGGAGGATGTCAAAGTGACTTGAATGATTTTGCTCTGAAGAGTTTAAGTAATACTTTATTTTGGTACTTACCAGAGAATTGTTTATGCAATTTCAAAATTTGGTTGAGAAAAAAATGCCAGTCGTTCATGTTGACTAGAAAATTGAAGGTGGTGTAGATCCACAAGGAACTCAAAATAATGATCATCCCTGTGCACAATTCACTGTCAAGTAGATTCCTTTCATAAAAATCTGTTTGTAGTCTCGTCCAATACAGGCAAAAATAGAGATGCAAGATTCTGACAAAGGTGCACAAGGAAATGAAAATCCAAGCAGATTTATGGAAAATGGATGGACGATGTAACAGCTTGAGTCTTTCATTAATTGTGACTTTGTATGGTAATACCAACCCAATATTCAAAACGAATTTCAATCCATGTAGTAAAGCATCGTAACTAAAAATGGACCTGAGATTGTCCGACAAACTTTGGTTCATCAATTTCCAATGGGATGTTGTCAAAAGAATTCTCATCGTCAGTAAAAATCTTATAATATCTGGTAGTTGGCGTCTCAATCGCTGACTTTGAACTTCGAATTGGGTGACATTTTCATTAATCGGTTTCTTGATAAGACTACCAGTTACATTGTGAGAGATTTGGTGAGCAATTTGAAATGAATTTGATTCCAGTTTCCATAACTTGGTTTTAGTATTGTTTGATCGTGATCGTGACACATTCATTTCACTTTTTAAAATTTTCAAGAATGAAATAATTTTTGAATTTAGATTTTCCTTTTGTTTTTTTGTCAGTTGTTTGCTTCTTTGGGAGTAAATTCACAAGAGTGATTGATTGTGGATTGTGAACTGTAAATCTGAAGACGAGTCAAAATTTTCAACGGTTTTGAAACAATATTTTCAAATACATGAAATTCAATTGAAGGCCAAAGGCAATTTGAAAATTTTTTGGTTGAATTTTAAACTTCTTTAAGACTAACAATTTTTCTACGTAAACATTTTTTGAGTTGAATTCTAAAAGTTTCATTGCATTGATGTTTGGATGACGTCACATAAAAACTTGATAAAAGTATAATATCAACATAAACTAACAACTTTTTTAACCAAAAGACGGAAATTGAAGACCGTGAAACTTCGAAAATCGTAATATACAATTTAAAATTTGAGTAGGAAAAAAACTGCTAGTTGAGACAAAATTTTAAACCTACAAAATAAGGGCCACTTATTTAAAAGAATAAAAACGTAGGACATAAACTGAGACCAAATTGACAAAAATAGTTTGTCGGAAAGCATTTGCGCACTCGACAAAGTTTTGTTTGAACATTACAAACAAATTCACATGAAAATTGGTGGTGCCACTAGGAGTAAGGAAGAACGGGGCAAAAACAGCCACTTGATTTTCCGTTAATTAAGGGAGAGCGGGGCAAAAACAGCCACTTACAACTTAAGCTTCTATACAAAAACCATTGACTACATTCGCGACGAT
>JAQHQX010000849.1:0-10754 GCA_034694425.1 Arrhopalites sp. Gr-Col-00791 | reverse complement strand
AAAGTGATTTTTATTGTGATATTGGTCGTGTCACTTGTCTTACATTCAATGGCTTGCTTAAGTCAAAAAATATTGATAGTATTAAAAAGGATATTGCATCAGCACTTGAAAATAGAATAATTGACCAATACAGGCGTTTAAATTATTGTTGTACGCTGAATAAATAAAGATCATTTTACAACGTACCGGATAGTATTTAAATGTTTCGCACGGGTAGTATTTTTAGTGGCCCCAAAAAATAGAAAACAGCCCCTATCGGATACGAGCCAAAATCCGGCCTCGTCAAAATTTGTTCATGCACTCATATCTTCTTCCCAGGGACCCGTCTCACTTGCATCTCGAGTATCAGCCCTTTATCTTGGAAAACAAACCCGCCAGCTCACATTAAACACCGATTTCCGAACCAATTTCTCAATTAAATGACCCCAGAGGTCATTAAAGTTTTAAAGTGACCACAGAAGTCAACGGATCAAGTATCTCGGGAAATTACAAGAGGCAACTTTATTCGCCATATTCTTGTTTATCACTCTGCTTTTTTTCAGATTTTCGTGTCTCAAGGGATCAGCAGGACAGGTCAATATGCAAAGTGACCTGTGGAGGTCACAAAGTTATTTCCTAAGGTGGAGTTGTTAGAAATATCGCTGACTATCGAAACTGAGAGAGTTTCGATGAAAAAGGTGGTTATTGGACAAAGACTCTGTCACAGAGTTGTACACATCAAACATTTATTTGATGTTTTTTCCTAATTTTTTTTACCTACTTTCAAATTAAGATTAAAATTGGAAGGCGACCTTGCTCCCGCTTTGGATGTCATGACGTAAGTTACAATTCGTACATTTATAAATATGTTACGGATCATTAGTGGGTGCAAGGTCACCTTCCAATTTTTTTTCAAGGCCAAAATCACAGCCTAACAGAATATCGGCTGTTTTATTTTATTCAAAAAAGCTAGTTGCGCTGGTACAATGAAGAGGTAGTCAAGTTCTAGTCCATTAGGATCCATTTTGGAAGAGAAACAAGTTGTAACGAGTGATTGATGAGGCTACTGGGATTCCAGGAAAAAGCAATTAATTTTTACGATGGAGTTGATGAGACTCAACGTTCAATTGAAGTCAAAGGAAAAGGATAAACATTAATTGGGATTTTCATGAGTTGGAATTGTGCATTGAATTTGTAAGCGCAGTTCATTTGGGATCGTTGTCCGATTTATTTTGTTAATTCTATTTTGGAAAGACTAACAACTGACTCAAGATTTGTACAACAAAAATTAAGAAATATTGGCTTAATTTTTGAAGTTGTATAAAATTCTCTTTCTCATAAATTCTGTTTCTGTGGGAATTAAGATGATGGAGCTAGTGGGATGGGAGTTGTGAATGAAAAGAAATTGCTGCAAAGACGTGTCTTCTAGTGGCTCTAAATCGGAGCTTGAGTCATTTGGATTCGGATCGATTTTTATTCCGGGTTTTACATTGAATGGCTCATTCTTTAGCGCCAGGCAGGCGACTCGTCTGAGTCTTCTCAGACTCTACAGCTGAGAGAATCTCACCCCCAACTTGTCTCATTCCATTTTATCTTCCAGTTAAAGCGTTTGTATAGTAATTTAAATTGTAAATATAATTGTAATTATTTGACTCTACAAAATCACGTTATTACCAAAATGTGGTCGTGGCGTTGAAATAGTTTAAAAAGTCTTATTTTCTGCCTTTGCAAAATTTCAGCTTGATAGTTTTACAACTTTGAGTGAAAAGTGTTGGCGAAATTCTGAATTTCAAATATTTTGAAAATTGTCAACACAAAAATCATACAAATTGTAAATTCCACATGTCCACACTTTTCTGGCCATTTAAGTTTTCCAACTCGTAACTGTAAAGATTTTTTTTGAAAATCTTGAAAATTGGAAAACAATTGGATGACTACAGAGTAAGAAATCGGAGATTGTGTTGGGATAAATGTATTTTCAGCTGTTATCCACCTTCCAAATGGATCTCATTCACAGCATGGACTCATGTTGTAAGTTCAACTCTTTTAAAATTTCAATTAACTTAAATTTTTTAAAATATACCAAATTATCTTTCTCCTAAAGCTTCACGATCAAATTTTTGGTATCTCAAAATTTAACTTTAAACCTTAAAACTTAGATTTTCGATAGAATACGCTTTTGCTTTCCTCTAAAATTTAATCGCAACTAAAATTAAAAGGCACAATTTTCAATTTTGAAAACCCTCATGGAGCTAAAATGTTCCACTGACTTTACAGATTATTTTTACATCGACTACCTTCTTGTGTACCCTCATGATGCTAGTGACGGACGCAACAACTTTATTCTCATCATCAGTTGTCACTTTAGAGGTACGCTCGAAGACTCCTTTTCATTTTTGATGAACTAAGTTCAAACTTTGAAACTTTTGTCTTAAAATTAAAAATTAAAATTTTAATTAATTGTTATTCCACCTATATCTGTACATCATCTCACACTATCTATTTGTCATTGTCTCGCTGTCCCTCCCAGTATTGTCCGCCGTTTCAATTCATATTATCTTCGGATTTTTATTACCCGACTTCCGAGGGCGTGAGGTGGTAAGCGGAGATGATGGAAAGTGTAAGTCTAAATTTTAAATAAAAATTTTGATTGCCTTTAAATTAATTTGAAAATATTTTTATCCTGATTCAGTGGGAATTCTCATGTGGATTGAACTGACTGTGATCTTAACTTTCCTTGTAATGGCCGTCGTCCTCCTCATAGGATTTAAACAGGTTTCATTTAATTATTAGAGTTTTTTACAAAAAAAGTTGAAAAAACTAAACTTTTGGAATTGTACCGTTAAATTCCAACAACAGTTTTTTGAAAATGTGAAAATGTTGGCTAGTAAAATTGAATAATGGTGTTATATTTTTGAATTTTGAAATTTCAGAAAAATGTAAAATATTTGAGTGGATGGATAGTATTTGGCTGCATCAATATAATATTTATCATTTTGGAGACAATTTTTCTGTTGGTGTTTGGAAACTTATACTATACAACATTTTATTGGTTTCCTCATTATTTTGTCATTTGTTCCCGTTGTATTTTCTCAATGTCGATTCTCCTATTCCCAGTGAGGGCCGTTCAACTTTTCAAACAAGAAATTCTTTCCCAAGTTGACCAAGTCGAAAGTTCAATGTTGAATGGGATTTTAAACGACCAGAATAACAGAAAACGTGATCAAGAGGTGGAAACTGTAGCCGTGTAAATATATTTTTCTTTAATTACGATCACATTTAAATAGAAGTACAGACTACACTTTAGGTGCTTTGTTTTAATATTTAATTACCAATTAAATCACAAATTATATAAAAAATATTTTAAAGTAGTTTTAACAATTTTGTTGAGAATAATTCTTCTATGGAGAAGTTGCATTTGAAAATTTTTCTATGGCAAAAATAGCGTCGTGGTTTAACGGTATACCGTCAAACCACGACGCTATTCGTCTCTTTTTTGCATTTTCACCATTTTAAATTGAAATTTCACCGCGTGTGTAAGCCTACGATTGTAGCCCGTCACCGGACGCATCTACTCACAAAATATCAAGTCGATCGGACCCATAGTAAAAATTTGGCAACCAATTCTGTAAATTGACTAAACCTCCAGTCTAACTTTACGGACATCGTCGTGTCCCGAAACGGAGCTCTAGAACAAGTTCAACAAATGGGGTCTGTAGAAAACCTTACTTCTTCCAATACGAACATTTGAATGTTCGTTTATGGATTTTTACTTACCCTCCGCACACGAAGACATCTGCGAAGGACGTACCGCTTATGTTCTTCCGAATATGCCAAATAGTTGGGTGTAGCCAAAGTGATTGAAGTTCCATAGTACAAGAAGATCAAGATGTGAATATACGAACCTAAGTCAGGATGAGGACTTGTCGCTAACGATGTCCATCCAGCACTCAATTTTCTAGCTTGGAGCCCCACCAACCAATTGAACTTCATTCTAGTTTATACGACGGATCCACAGTTCGGACTTTCCTCTGAGAATTCCAGAGAACCAGTTGGTGGTAGAAACTTTTTAAGCTCGTTTTTAGAAACAGCTTTGAATTCTTTTTAAACTTACCCGCAATTCAACGCCAAGAATTGTAAAGAGTCGTAGTGTATTTGAATGATATCTACTCAAGATACGTTTCAAATTGATTTAGCTTGATAGCCTAGCACAAGGTCCTCAATGTACGTTCTAATTCATGCACTTGTAAATATAGTTGAGGTAAGTAGACACAAAACGTTTTTTGAAACGGATGCCATTTAGTCTTGATGAAGGTAGTCACAAATGACACTAACGTAAAGGTTAAGAGATGTCCAACTTTAACTGTAATAATTTTTTTGAGATTTGGAAGGACAGAAGGAAAACTATATTAGCCTGAAGCTGACCTGTTGGTGGTGACTTGATACTTGGTTGAATTATATGTCACATCTTGACTAAATTGTTTCAAGCAATTTGTTTCTGAGGGTTCAGGGGCTAAAAGTTTTAAAAGATGACCTCTATAAACGAGTACAGAAATTGACACAATTCAAAAAGGGACACAAATGATGACCAAATTGGCCATAGACAAATGCAATCGTAAACTTAATTTGCAAACAACAACAAATGTCGTTACAGGACTTATTTTCATTTTTTTAGTTATTTTTCATTTTGACCACTTTTATTTTTGGCCGGCCAACAAATTGGGTGGCCAAAAACCGGTCAAAACCTGCTGGCTGGTAGGCCATGTAAATGGGCACCCGGTACAATGGAGAGATAATCGTTAGGAACACTACTGTCTACATAATTAAATGATAGTAATAGTTAATTCAAGTCCTTGTGGCACAAGATGCCGTGTATGAGGGTTCTGTTAAAATGCCTGAGTATGCATAATTATGTTGCTTTTGGAATATCACATTTCGAGTTGACAGCCGACAATTTCTCCCCTACAATTTTCAAGATTGAGCAAGACACAATTCTCAAAACGACCGTGGATTCTTAACAGTTTCGTAAACCCTAAGACGTTCTCACAAACAGCCAATTAAAGTTATTTTAACTTTGAAATGCTGAAATTTTCATTTTGATTTGATGAGTGAAAATAAAAATTACAACTTAGTCGCAACTTGGAATCGAGCCCTGTTTTGTAAACTAACGATCGAGTTTTGTTCCAGTAGAAACAAGTTTCTTCTACTGGAACAATACTCAATCGTTTGTTCAAAAAGCGTTTCTTGAAGAAACGCTGGATATGAGTTGTGACAACTCAGTTGTCAAAAAACCATATCTTTAAATAAACTGATTTTTTTTTCAAATTGAATTCAAGACTCTTATACAATTTTCCTGTCCGAGTTGGAACAAATGTGCGGCAAAAATTCAAAGAGCTTTTACCACACACTTGAATACGGAGTTGTAACTTGGTGTGATTGTTGGCTTTTAAATTGGAAAAAATTATATTTTTTAAAACGACCAACTCAAGTCACCATTTTCTGACCTTTGGAAGTTGAGGATCTCCGAGAGCTCTTGAGGAGTATTTCGAGTCCTTATTGAGACTTGCTACGATTGTTGTGTTTTTAGCTCGCTGATATAAAATTACAACATTTGGATAGGGACTTGTGGAATTCATATTTTGAAATTCTTTTGGATCTTAAATTAAATGACTAAAAATTGAAATGGAACATCCAAATCCAAATTTTGAATTTGTTAGATTCAAGTAGGTCAATGATAGTTCAAAAAACTCAAAAACTGTGGCCATTTTAGAATATTGAATTGAAATACTGCGATTAATTTGAAGCAATTTGATAAACAATTGAAAATCAGGATGAAATGGGTTGAAATTAAATTGAATTTAGTTGTTGGATGGTTAATTGTTATCAATGGAGACTCTTTGAAATCTTTCAAAGAGCAAATTGAAGTGGTCACTATTTGTGGTTCCTGTCAAATTCATCTGAGTGTCTATTCTGAAAATTCGTATCCTTCATCAAAGTTAAATCGATTTGATTTTGATGTTGATGAGAAAATCCAAAATGAGTTGGTTGAAATTCTGTTTGAATTTGTGGGCCTACCAATCATCCAGACAACTAACCACAACTCTACATCGGAATTGGTATCAAGTCAAGTTGTTCCACAAATGAGGTCAGAGGTCAACAAAGTGGGACATGACCTTTCAAAACATGGAGGTCGTCAAAACAAAATGTTTTTGTTGCTTCTCTCTTCTGGAATTTCTCAAATTGACCTCACAAAAAGAATTGAATTGTACAGCGAATTTTTGATGAATTTGGGTCATCCAGGACAAGATCATTTTGTTGTTATTGGAACAGATGGAGATAAAATTTCAGGAATTCTCAGCTCTGAGTTGGTACGACCAAAAATCAAATTGATGACTGGATTGATTTATTCTGACAATAGAACAAAGGGTCACTTTTTCATTCAAAATATTGGATCTAATTTGACGGGAGATGCAAATCCAAATTTTCTTTGCAAAACAAGAAAATGGAAAAATCTGGAAAATTTTCATTTCAAAATCTCCTCGTCGTATTTACTACAACCTCATGTGATAGTCGATTCAACCAAGACCAAAGTAATTGCCGGGATTTTCTACGATTTGTTTCGTTACGCTTCAATCAAATACAATTTTACATTTTTCATGGATGTGTCAAAAGCTCATGGAAGTGGCAGTAAATTGGGAAATGGGTCATGGACAGGATGGACTGGAGATGTTTATCATAAACGATTTGATATGGCCATGGTCATGCCCATCACCCTCAAAAGGTTTGGTCAAGTCGATTGTTCCAACTTTGTCTTTTCGAGTATTGTCATCATGGTTATGGCCCATCCTAAAGTTGATCCGGACAAAAAATGGACTGTGGTCATCGGACCATTTGATCCAATTCTTTGGGTAGGAATTGTAGCTCTGTATTTTTTAATGACTTTGTTGATTTTATCCGTCTTGATTTTGAATTCAAAAAGGAGACACGAAGCCAATGACGACTCTTCAAAAAAATTCATAATGACTTCACATTTGACTTGGAAACATATTCAGACATCCCTTCGAATTCCATATTCGTTGATTCTTGACCAAGGAGTGGAACCAGAGCGAAAATTTATTTCGAAAGAAATTCGACTTTTTGTTCTTCTCTGAATGGTCTTTGCCCTGGTCACTGGATCTTGCTACAAAGAAAAATTATTTTCATTTCTGATGTTCCCTCCAAAAGAAAAGTTGCCTGAGACTCTAAAACAATTGGGAGAACAAATGGAGTATCGAGTAATTCTGAACAATATGACACCACATTGACCCTGAATCTCTTGTACAGCACAAATCCCCTCTACAAGAAATTAGCTATTCGAGCTGAACCTCAGTTGAACCCATTAAATTGTCTCCTCCCAGCTCTTTTTGAACCTAAGACAATTTGCATCGGTTATAAAAGAATTTTGGAAACAGCTCAGAATTACAATCTGACGATGAATACTCAATTTGATTTGTTACATAAGACGAGGGATGTGATGGATCCCACATTTCTCGGGTTTGGTCTCCAAAAGAATTCCGTTTTCACAGACGCCTGGAGTTGGATCGTTTCGAGTTATCGAGATTTGGGAATATTTTTCAAGTTGGATCAAGATTATCTTGAACTAATCAAATTCAAAGGACTCAAGTTGATGAAGAGACAAAAGGAATTGAATTCCAACTTTTATAAAAAACTTGATCGGATCAAGAGTGAGGAAGTGGATGGGGGAGTGCGGAGAGTCCCGCTGGAAATTGTTTCAGTTCCCCTTGTCCTCCTCTTTTCCTCCTTCATTCTGGCCACCTTCATCATTGAAAAGAGCATCAAGTTTGGTCAATTTCAATTTCAAAGAATTTGGAGGAGCATAAAAAACTTTTGGGGTCAAAATTTGACCAAAATGAAGAGGTTGACGTCAAATGCGTGTGACCAACTATTCATAAAATGCTGGATAAGGAAATTTTGTTTAACAAAATTCAGAAAAGTTGTGGTAATTTATTGTAAACCGTAATGTTCAGAAGGTTAATTATTAACTGACATTTAAAGTGGAGGCTCAACTGAAACCACCACGCAATGGTCCCTGTAAACAATCTAAGTTGGTTCAGTTTCTAGGATGTTGTCATTTATGTTCGTAAAATTTCACACCAAAATTATTAACTTCTCTCTATGAAATGTGAATTCTTTTAATTATCTCGACATATTGACTAAACCAAATAATAACAACTAAAGTCAAATGCAACCAGTCATTTTGGTTGTAGGTAGCTGCTGACTTTGAATTTTCTAAAACTAGTTGGACAAGGCATTATGAAAATGATTTCAGTTTATTGAAACTGAGGACGTCCTCATGAGTCGTTTAGTCGTGCAACTTTTTGTAATTTTACAGCAGCAAAAGGGAAATTGAATCTTTTGTCTCCAATTTGATTATCCATCTGATCTGATGCAAAGTTCTATTTAATAAAATTCAATATTCTGTTCGGTTCACTCTTTCCAATATTTTGATTAATGCGAGAAATTCAACAGTCTTTTGCAATTATTTGATTCATTTTGAAAATTGTCTTGTCGTAATTCAGTGTGCAGTGTGTAGTGGGTCAGTGGCCACTGCCCCAAAAATGACATTGAAGCTGCTTGGTCGTAGGTGTTTCTGGAGTTCTCTAACCTGACTCGCTGGGCTCGCTACTTGAATCAAACAAATCCACTGACCTGGATTCAAGTAGCGAGCGCAGCGAGCCAGGTTAGAGAACTCCAGAAACAATTACGGCTGGCTAAGCATCTTCAATGCATATTTGGGCAGCTGCTTCAATGTCATTTTTGGGCTGTGTCAACTACCCAAAAATGCATTGAAGATGCTTGAATGGAACAAACCTAAGCAAAACTTATCAACCCCTCAACCGCTCAGGTCAGTGGATTTGTTTGATTCAAGTAGCGAGCCCAGCGAGTCAGGTTAGAGAACTCCAGAAACACCTACGGCCAAGCAGCTTCAATGTCATTTTTGGGCAGTGGCCACTGACTCACTACACACTGCACACTACACACTACCCACTGACCCATTACACACTACAAACTAACGTAGAATCCACTGAATGAAGTTTTACTGTAAGTGTGTAGTGGGTGGCCACAGTGGTTAGTGCAGAATGGAACTACCGGATGATTTGCAATTTAAAAAAAAAATCTCTTTTTAATGTGGGAACTTGCATCAACATCGCAATTAGATTTCAACCATTTGATACAAAGACCATTTCGATGATATTTAATTTAAAATCATCCATCAATATTTCCTAATGAACCATAGAAAATCATCAAATAGAATGGCTTCTGTTTATTTTAATGATAAAGCATGGACATTGCAAAGGAATAAAATTCTAGGATCAAAAAAATTTTACGGCCAAAAAGATTAAAATCTGATGGCGAAAATCTAATGTCAAATTATCATATTGCGAAAAAAATTAAACTCTACTAGCAAGATGACAAATTTTTTTGATCAAAGAAATAGTACCCAATTTTGGGAAGCAGTACAAGAGCTTATAGTCATCATTAAGGTAAAATAAGCAAACATCAGTCGTCAATGGCAGTTTCAAAGTAAAGCTTTGAAACCGGATTCATCATCGCCTGATCGAAGCGTGAGCGATGTTCATTAAATTAGAGAGTACATTTTTCTCTTTTTCAGTCTAAAATAATAATTTTTTTCGTGATCAACCGTTCAGTGTCCAATTCTCAAAACAAAAGCTGATGACGTTTCTGAAGCATTTGATTGTCTTTTGGGATTACAAAAATTTGTACATCATGAATATCTTACAGAATTCTGGGGTTCGGGATTGTGTTTACACAATTGTATTTATTCAATCGTTTAGAATGATGTTTATTTGTTTAAGTCAGTTTTAAATCCCGCATTCTGTTCTGAACGAAAACATCAGGAATTCTCTTTCTATTTGTTATAAACGAAAGCCACGTTAGCCAAAGCAAACAATTGGTCTCCTAGTTTCACCAGAGAACGTCCAAACTAAATTTGTGTCGTGTTGCGAGTCGCAACTTGTGACCACCCAACAATACAAAATGTACAAAAAATCGACCAAGATTTTAGCTGCCATATAGCTCATTGCACAGGAAAATTTTTCCATCCTGGCACAATTACATTGGAATAAAACTGAATGGAACTGAATGTCATTTTCTTGAAAAATTGAAAATTCTAGCATTACCAAATTAAATGTTGATGCACCTCATTCTACTTCTTGCTCTACTCTGGAGTACAGTAAACCCAGTTCCCACATTAGGTTTGCATCGGCCGATAATAAATTTAACCAACTTTGTAAGTAATGAGGTTCCCTGCTTCCACGTTGTTGCATATCAAAAAAAGCATCAAAAAATAATTGGAGACGCAGACAGTGGACGCCCTCTGGGATCAACATTTCCTCTGATACTGAGCTGCCTTTGCGATTCTGCGGAATGCACTAAACTCAGCCCACTTGGGATTTTACAACGTCCACGAAAGAGTCAGGTAGATGCCTCCCTGACTCATGTGAGATTACTCCAATGTCATGTGATGGCTCTGGTGATCGAGAATGTCGTGTGGGAAGTGCAGCGGAATAAATTCGATGAGGAATGGATGAAGCATTCGAATAATTTCTTGTTTTGGTTTTACGGACGAAAGTAGGAGGTGATGCCTTATTAGTTAATGTTTTGTTTTAAATAGGGATGTTTGTGTGTAATCAAATGCAAGCTCATGTACATACCATTTATGTACATACTTATTTCTAGCACCGAATTCGGGT
>JAQHQX010000848.1:0-10755 GCA_034694425.1 Arrhopalites sp. Gr-Col-00791 | reverse complement strand
CCCTAGCGGGAAAAGGAAGAAAAATGTGCAGATAAAATGTAAAAATTCGTGATCAGCGTCCTCGAATTGACCTTGGAGGGTATTTCGCTAGTTGATATCGCTTGAACATGTAAAAAGGTTCCCTTGTTAGTCGAAATATGCTTCTTCTTTATATCGTTGGTGTGATGAGAGAAAAGAATTCTGTAAATGGCGTCGATCTTCACCACAATGGTTTTGGTATGAAATTCCTCTGAATATTTGCGAATTTTTGGTTTAAAACAATTTGCAGTCCGAATATTGAATATATAGAGTATGGTAGAAATACAACGTGATTTTGGTGAATTCAAAATTTCCTACGCAAGGTCATACAAAGGTTTTTCACTAAAATTTGCAAATCAGGTGTCCACCTATTAAAAATAAAAAAAATATTAAGATGCGCTGGTATGATCTCAACACGTAAATAAAGTTAAGAAGTTAAGTTATATTAGTTTTGCCTCGTTGTTCACATTTTTCAGTTCTTGTTTATAGCGATGTGGCATTTAAATGCTGGCTGCCATTTGATGCTTTTCGTTGACTTGGCCTTATAAATTTATTGGCTAGCTGATCGATAAGTTGCAAGTGCGATGTTCCACTTTATGCACCATTCCAATTTCATTGCAATATGGATAACAAAATATTTTACAGCTGCTAAAGAATGCATTGAAATGGAAAGTATAAATAACATTTATTTTGATAAACCCAAATGATTAATGACTAATTACTAGGAAAATAGCTAAAGTACATTTTTAAATAAATTTGTTTTGTGCAACAAAATTCCCTACCGATTTAACCTCAAAAACTTTCTTTGGTTTAGTTAATCGACAATAGTATATCTTATCGATTGCAATTCAAGATTTTGGACAAACTAGACGGCAAAATCAGATGTACTGTTCTTGTTGCTCAAGACTTACAATATTTTCTCATTTTTTGTAAATCTCATTGAGCCTTTCAAGAATGTGATGGTAGACTAGGACATCAGCATCCTTCCCATGAATAAAGTCGACATGATTCCATTTGGTTGATTTGACTGGTATAATGGTCATATCAGTTTTTACTCCCATTGTCCTCGTGATCTGTTTCACATCATCTGTCGTCTGCAATTTAAAAATAATTCAAATGAAAATTTCCTCTTTAAATCGCCTAATCCCTTCAGCTTTGCACAAATTCTCTGAATGTTGAATAAAAACTGCAACTGCTTGTTGTTATTACTCCTTGAGTAGCTATCCAATCATTTTCAGCACCAAAGAGGACGACTGGTGTTGTGATCTTTTCTAATGGGTAAGGCTTTGGTCTTAGACTAGAATAACGTATTATATTCTCCCACATGCCATAATCGAACATCGACAAAATGCCGCTATGAATCCATTGGAACCAATGTGTCATCGACTTGACCGAATTTCTTCCAGGAAATTCTCCCACCAACACACTCCAAACTTCCTACAATTCAAAAGTTTTGCTCAAATTTCACTTGCAAACGAAAAACGGGTAAAGTATTTTGGAAATAGTTTACCGACGGGATTTGCCGTGGATCATAACCATCGAACTAAAAAGTAAATGTTTAGATATTGCATAGTTAGATTTGGATATTTGGATATTGAAAAAACTAAATTGAAAGTTAATGGAAGAGTGGGTCAAAGGATGACTGACGATGAGATTAGTGTGTCTCAGTTTAACTGTTTAAAGTTTTTCCCATTGGTCTAATTGTGACCTGTTGCGACTTGACGTTGAAATGATTCATGGTCAATTATCGATTACCGTCTTATAGACGAAATTAGTTTTCCATTTTGTCCAATTGAGTCAGAAATTATCTAAAGTTGACTTACAAGGAACCACAGATTGGAACAAATTCCATCTGAATTTCGAGACTGTTTGGATGTGCTGCAAAATATTGGAATGTTTGTATTCCATAAGCGGAATAAAGATTCGGGGAAAAATTCACCATGATTTCTTCTTGTCATAGCTTTCTACATTATTTCAAAAAAAGAGATTTTAATGCAATTTTGTTAAACAACTGAATTAAGGAGAACCCAATAGAATAAGAACAAAAATAAACATGACGATAAAGAAAGAAAGAAAAAGTACTTGAAGGCTTTTGCGAAATCTGGAAATAAATCTTAAGGGTGGAGATTTTGTTCTTTTGAGATCGAGCGTAGCTCCCATTGCAAACCTGTCGTTGCGACATTATAGAACAATAAAATCTTATTGGTTGGCAATATCAACTCACAATTATCATTTGAAAATTTTTTTACTCTTTTAGTAATTCATATTTTCAAGCATACTGACACATTACAAATTACTTCGACAAACCTCCAATCTTTCATCCGTATGGAGAGATTGTCTGAGACCCATCAAGTGGTCTATCTGTGAACCTACATATTTCTACAGGCTTAGATGTACTTGAAGTTCCATGTGAATTGGATTTTGAACGCTCGCAGACACAATCTCTCCATACGGATGAAAGATTGGAGGTTTGTCGAATTAATTGCAATGTGTCAGTACTAATATTTACAAACCAGATGTTAATTTTGGAATTATATTCTGGTTTAGAAGAAAGCATCATCATGGCCACCGCATTCCCCATCGACATTCCAACAAAACTGAGCTTATCCATTGCAGTTTTGTTTAAAATGTAGTCTACAAATGCTGGTGCATCTATATTGGCCATCTCATCTTGTCTGTAAAGTCAAATTGTATTATTTTAAAAATTTGAATTTTTTTTATGAATTCTTAAATTTTTTGGCCAACTATGCTCTCAATGTATTCATCATATGATTTAACAAATAAGTAATCAACATCCTAACGATTCTTTCCTGATGATTATTTTGAGCACTGAAAAGAATTTTTTGGATATTCATTTGAATATGGGTTTACCTACAAGCTAAATGTTAAAATTAATTCTTACGAAAAGTCCCAATATTTGGCATCCCCCAGTGACAAATTCATATGAGACGAGTACAGATTTCCTCTGACATTTCCCATCCAAACATCGTAACCCTGATCAGCTAATTTGAATGCTGAATATCAAATAAAAGTTTCAATTCATATTCAAATTGAAAAATGATGTAGATAAATTCAATTGTAAATTAAAAACTGGTCGAATTATTTTTACCCAAAGCTCTTCTCTCGCAGTTGATGACAAAATCCCTTGAAGAAGAGCAAACTCCGTGCAATAGTAAAATTGGAGGCTTTTCGGGTGCTGGTATTCGGTGGATTTGTAAAATGTAACCATCTTCTGTGATGACCCTGTGAGTCTCACTTTTATATCCATACTTTTCTATTATTTGTGGCTACAGTTTAAAAATTTCAAACACTTTCAGAATCTTTCTAAAAATTGTAAAATAAAAAATAATTTCAAAGATCCAATTTAAATTAACTTACAGTTGTAGCATGAGCGTAACTACTATCCAATAAAAAATTACACGATCTATCAGGAATCAATTCATTTTCAATTTCATTCACTTGATCCAAGTTGCTTGACAAATTATGTACTTGAGCTTCAATTAAATTAGATCCAACTAAAGTTTGAATGAGTACAACCAAAATGTACATAATTCTTGTCATCTTTAATTCCATCGTTTAATTAGCTAATTTGAATTCACATTAGTTGCACAATGTTGACTAATTAACTAATCACTTTGAACAACCTCAAATAATTACACAATACAAGAAGAAAGACATTTAAATTTATTGACAAGACAGTCCACGGTTCCCTTTCAACATTTGAATGAGCCAACTTTTCTTGTAAAATCTTTTAACCAAAATTAAAATGACTTTCCTTGTGTAATTATTCCAGCTCAATCTAATGGGAAAACGAGTTTTTCTAATCTTATTCTTGAAATTTAATAAGTCGCAATAATTTCTACAGAGTCTTGATCATGGAAGTATTTTTTTATTCATTAAAAAATTGAACTGTGCACCTTAGTTCAAGATCGCATGTGATTAATTTTTTTTATTCTTCCTCCTCACCACCACCAAACCCATTGACAGTTGACCTTGTCGTGGTGTCCTGTCCAATGTTTGATCTTGATCTTCGTGACCGTATGGACCAGACTGGATGAGTTTAAAATAAGCTAGCATCTTAATTACAGGTTGAAAGAACATATTATTATTATTTAACAATTGGAAGTATTGTTGGTCTAAATGACGTGGAGTAATTTTGGTAGGTATCAAGTAATTAAATGAATTAATAAATTATTAGTGGGAAAAAATTAAATGAAACATGAAATGGACATGGACTTGGCAGGAAGAATGGGAAGTTAACACTTTACTGCTTCAAGGATGACACAACAAGTAGGTAGCCGGAACAAGTGAAAAAATGTTGAGTTATGGATGTACGTGTGTCTATGCACATGCAACGTTACATTACAGTGTAGGTAGTGGAAGATGATGTTTGATTAATGTCACACGTACAACGATTACAAGTGTTTGTATATGTAAGTGGTTACATAGTCTTAGCACGGAAGACAGGAAAGTAGGATGAAGGACGACAAGAAACAAAACAAATTTTGGTTGTTGTGGATGGATGCACAAATGGATTTGTAGATATGTGATGCAATCACATGAATAATTTTTAAACAATGTTTTAATTTACCATTCGTGTAGGTTATATAATTTATTTGCTGAGTTGCAGGTATTCTACACTTGAATTTGTCTAGGGAAGCGAGTGATGGAAAGTTTAATGATTTGTAGGAAGTCGATCACCGATCACCTTCCATTTGTACAACGGGGAACATCGTGACATTTATTTTACCATTAGTGGTTACTTCAACATTGTAATTGCTTAAATTGTGTTTCATATTTTGATAGTTATAATTTCAGAAATTCGTTTTTGACAAAGTTGTCAAGTGGCTTGTACGTAGAATCGGAGAGCAATTTGAATTTTAAAAATATAGATGGACAAAGTTCAACTTGGAAGCAGTACAGGTTTTCAATTACAAATGTTTCCTGTTATTTAGCCAAACTCAAAATCTCTGAATAATTTTAATCAGTTTAGGCTACCTGTTCGGTCATATCAAAATATTATTAGAAAACTTCAAATTTCTAAGGTCTTCTAATTTGTAAATAATCAACAAAATATTGAGGATTACTTTTAGTGGCGTCTAAGAATTGAACGAAATCCTAATCATGTGACCTAATTGTGAGGTATTGAATAAGCCTTTGAATTAAACGCTCCACTAACAATTTAGTTCAAAATTGAAAAAAAAATGTTAAAATTATTTAATAAACCGACTAATGTAATTTTAAAAAGGCGGTAAACGACTGGCCTTATGATTCTTTGATGATTGAAGGAGTACGAGTGCATCTACAGGAACTAAAATCTTGTCATACAACATATTTTTATTTACTGTCATTTTTGAAGTGCTCAATTTTGGCTAATTTGAGTTTTGGTAGAACTTTTTATTGCACCAAAACAATTTTGTTGACTTTGACATCCTTCGACCCATAACTCGGAATCTAACCAAGTTAAAACATTTCCCTAAATATACTCCTGGGGAACCCTTCAAGGAGCTCAATTTTCGCATCTTGTAGGACTGCATTGAAAATTATGACCTCCGGGTCGATTTTGATCATAATTTGACCTCAATTAATCCATAACTCCGATTCCATTCATCTTTAAAACAATTCCTTGAATGTAGTCTTGGAGGACAATGCAAGGGCCTTAAGTTTTGAATTTTGTAGAACTACATTGAAAATTATGACCCCTAGGTCGATTTTAGTCTGAATTTAGACTCAAATGGACATTAAATGGCCTGTAACTCCGAAACTATCCAACTTAAAAATAATTCCTTCAATGAACCCCTGGGAAATTCTTCAAGGAGCTTCAGTTTTAAATCTTGAGACGATACATTCATATCTTTGGCCCCTGGAGCGATTTTTCGAATCGTCGGCCAACTTGACATTTTCAGTCGCGACGGCTGCCGTCCGCTGACTTGACGCCCATTTGTTTTCCTCAATCTGTAGAACTACTTGCACATTTTGAGCTAGGGCGCGTACCGGGAACTGTAGCTTAGAAATTCTAAGGTCCCTTTTTCTGTTTTTTCCGTTCTTTATAAATTTGTTGAAATTGTTTTGCACTTTTTCTATTGTCGTTCATTTTTAAATAGAATTTTAAAACCAAGTCTGTAATTTTAGTTTACCAAATATCATTTTACAAAATCATTTAAGGGAAACTGTATTTGGATCTTATTTCACTCTTGAAGAAAATCTTTGCTGTTTCTTTTCGCAATTCGTCTTTATTGAAATACAGATAAATACAAACTTTAATATTTTTTGTTTTTCTTGTTTAATTTGCTTAAAATCGTTCTACCTGCTCCATATTCTGTATATGTACTTGGATATGAAAATTTATTTCTGTCTAATTAACATTGAAGTCTGAGTTGGTTTCATTCGATCTCCTTTTGTGAATTGAAATTTTGAAAATCCGAACTAATTTGAATGTCGATTTCAGTCAAATTAAATTCAATTTTTGTCTTAAGACAACAGTTCAAATAGTTCAAATGATTTTGTTATTGGAAAAATTATTTCACTGAAATCTCAATTTAATTTCCAACTAGATTGGATGATTAGAATTTAAAGTAACTAGTTTCAAAATTATATTTGTTTCTATTTTCCAAGCGATTGTGTGACATTATCATCAAAAAAACAAAATCAGTCAAAATCAACGAAATCTTTAGAATGGAAAATGCTGAAAAGTGAGTAATTCCTACTAATCCCGTTTATCTCGTATAATCTAAATTCAAAATGATTTCTGTACGCTATCAAAAAAATCGTTTATTAATGTATACTAGCTTTTAAAACTCACACTTAATTTGCCTCTCCATTAATAATTTATAGTGACGTTCATATGAGGGAATTTGGGGATGAGGCACCAGATCTGGACAATGACGGTGAAAATGTGCCTGACAGAGATGATGCCGACATCCCTAATATGGAAATTGACGATGTGGAAGATCCACCTGAAATGGCTGCTGAATCAGAACCAGTGCCAGATTCAGATCCGCTAACCCGAATACAAGATGAAACAGTTGTACGGTCCAAAGCAAAAAGTTACCAAAGTCCCTTCCAAATTTTTCTCATTGACACTAAACGTTTGGATTTGGCGATAGGAAAAGATTGTGAGGAGTCAGAATCTCCTTTAAAAATCACCAACGACAGTCGAATTGAATTCATTATTAATTCGTACAACTCAAAAACTACCCGCCGACTACAAACACTGAGCCGAAAACGTAGGAGGACAGGCGACAAAAGAGTGCAGAAAAAGATGTGTACCTACCTGTCACCATCCCCTTGCAAAAAGAAACCGCAAGAAGATCAAACTCAAGTGACACCTCCAGCTCCTAATAACCAAAACTCTGGATTACCATCCGCATCTTCTAGTTCACCACAGGCAAAGGAAAAATCCCGTGAGCATTACGTGAAAAGCAATTACAAACTTAAATTCACCAGCCCCGACTACGACCATATTCTCTACACTCAACCAAGTAGAGACACAGACTTGGAGACTGGAGAAGCTATCATAATTTTGAGTAAAATTCGGTTCCTAATTCGGAAAAACTCATCAGAAATATTCGCGTTGCCTAGCAAATATGGACGTTGGGTAGTACAGAAATGGGCTGATACGGATTTCCCACTCTCTGTGGCATCAGTAATTTTAAAGAAAAAATCAACTGTTCGCAAAACCATAAAAAGCTTCTTTTCTAACCGATACTACACTAAGATTATGATGAGCGTAGGTGAAACGTTGAATCAGGATCAAGACTACAATTTCAATCCCCAAATAACTACCAGCTTCACAGCGATCGTCGACTCTCTTTCCATTAGAAATATTTTGAATATTCAAAATGAAAATGTGACCCTCAAATGTGAAACAGGATTCGACTCACTCTGCTTCAAAACCCGTGCAGATTTGACAACATATGCGAATCTTTGTCTGGAACTATCGAGGATTTATGCTGAGTCCAATCCTCAACTTGCAGTTGAATACACACAATATTTTACCCAAGTCAACAGTGACACCAGTACCCCGTTGGACGAGTGCGTGCTAGAGGAACTCAAAAAATTTGCCTTCAGAGACTCTCTTTTCCCATCTGAAATGGAGGAACAATGGGAAAAAAAGAGGATCCGAGACTTTTTGGTTAGTCATAAAGACACTCAGAGCTACTTGGATGCGGAATCGTTCTGGTTGAGTTTTGTACTATCAAACCGGAGGTTTGAATCAAAAAGATTGAATGAATCACCGTCTCTGTTTGAATTGTGTCAACTCATGAAGCCCCTTCGAGACAAAATTAAAAAAGAAACGGGAAAGTATCCAAAAGTTGAAACTTTTTTAAAGGCACTTCGACTTCATTTTAGTGTGCCACCTGATGAGAACGTTGGTACTAGTTCCAGATTTTTGTCTTGTTTGGAGGGTCATTACGTGGAGCGTCAATCAGAAGAGCAATTTTGGAAATTGAGTGGGAGATGGTACAGCTCGTCCTATGTCTACATTCATGATATTCACTTAAAATTGCACGAGCTGTTCAACAATGCAATAATTCGGGACAAAAATTCAAGTTATCTTTATAAACCCTGGCCAAAAGTTTGGGCCAAAGACAAATTTGGCAAGAACAAAAAAATTTTTAAGCCAGAAAAGGAGTACAACAAACTTTATGAAAATAATGAGAACTTTTTCATTGGAGATGATATCGTCGTAATACATGGCCTGGAGCTTTTCGATTTGATGCAGTTTGTTCCACATAATAGAAAAGGCTCAACAATTTGTTTCTACCATGTCAAAAGGTATTTTAATTCCGAATCGATGAGAATCGTAGACCGTCAGATTGCTCAAGCAGTTGCATCAATGAAGAATTCGGATATTTTAAAAGTTCTGCACGAATATCTTATGGGCCATACAAACAACTTTGTAAAGAACAATTTTCAAGATTTCGAAGATTTCAAGATGGAATGTGAAAGGGCCACGTTTGTTCTCGGTCTACTTCACAATAATCCAGACACTTCTTTGGAGAATGATTACATTTATCGTGTTCAAATAACCCTACAGAATTTAGAAGAAACTTTTTCTGAATCACCAACAAAATTGTTGAATCAATTTCAAAAGATGAACGGAGGGAATGGGACAGTTGAAGAGTTGGCGAGGTCACTTCATTCACAACTCAAGGAGGGAGGCTACATTGGTGAGAGTGATTTCATCAGTGCAAAAATGACAAAATGCGTTCGTGATAATGCTGGCTTACGCAAAAACGACCCAGTGAGAAAATTCGAATTGGATTTACATTATGTGGAGCCAGAATATCAGGACTTTATTAAGCAGACAATTTTGACTTTTGTCCAACCAGGACAATTGAACGCAACATTTGGAATGCTGGGAGCCAAAATGATTTTAATTAACCTTCGTAATCAATTGTCTGAAAAGGGAATTACATTCAAAATTTGCGAAATCGAACATTTGGATGCCCCTGCAATGCAGTCTGGTTGAAGTGCACTAATGAATGTTCCCGACCCCTGTTGAACAATTACAGAACCGGGTCTTTTAAAGGACCTGGGGCCCTAAATACAGTTCTAATTCTTGGAATTTTTCATAATCTCCGTTTTTATTGCCAAGGAGGCTGATATTAAACCAAATTGCCCCAATATAATTTTTTAAAACTCCCCATAAAATTTGGAACATTGTTATCATGGGATTTTTTTTAAATATGGAAAATAAAAGTTATAATTGATTCAATTATAACTTTCAATTTAATTGAAACAAATTATGAATTCAATGTTCAAAGCATTTTCATATCCAATTTTTCCAAGATTTGGGAATCAACAAAACTAACCGATGACATGAGAGTGATTGGAAGTTGATGGAGTTTTGGTTTTCCAAATGAAATGGAGTAAATTGACTCACCCACACAATTCAAAGTGTGACATGTCAGAAGAAACTGCAAAAACTTAAATATAAATTTTGACAAAATATAATGATCAATTTGGATTGATCCAGTGACTTTGTGATACTTGAATTTCCGATATTCATCAGGTGGATATTTCGAGTCGACAATTCTCGAAAATGGGAGCTCGAATTTTCCTGAATGCTTTGGGCTCTTCAATCACTTTCAAAAAATACAGTTAAATTGTGAATATCATTGGGAGTTTCTTCGGCAGTTGATTTGAATTTAATTTGCTGGCTAAATGTGATCATATAGAATTTGGTTTTTGGTGTACCAAGAACATATTTTATAAAGGCACTTGTTAAAGTTCAAGATTTACAAAGTTAAGTGTCAATCCGATTGAATACTAGTGCAACTTCGATGGCAGATCATAATTTGCCCATCATCGATTTCAATTATGTTAGCAACGAAATGATTTGGATATCGCAGTACATGGTCACATTTAACCAGCAAACCTAATAAAAGGGCCTGGGAACTTTTGCACTTCAGCCACACTGCATTGTATCCAAATTGAACATTTTAAAACAAATTGTTCAATTGTATCGATGGATCTGCTCCCTAAATCTGTTTTTAAAAAAAATAAGTTCTGTTAAATGCTACTAATTTTTTATGCAAATAATTCTGTCTCATTTTTACTTTTACAAATAATTCAAGCAATTCGTATAGTCTTAAGGAGCTTAAGTATAAATTCAATTAAGGTGGGGTTAAACAAATTTTTGATGCATTACGACATTTTATTATTGTACACTACAACTACTTTGTTAGTTACAAGAATTCCTCTATTTTATTGGAAATAAATATTGGCATT
>JAQHQX010000847.1:0-10760 GCA_034694425.1 Arrhopalites sp. Gr-Col-00791 | reverse complement strand
TATGGACTCTTTCCAATTGAATTTGAGCTGATTTTTGTCATTGGTGCAGTTGCTCACACAACTATGGGAGTCCTGTTTCACCATCCGATAATGATTTTGATAGGGATCGTTCAAACTTACATTCTAGTCCAGTGGTTCGATGAGTACGCTCAAATAAATGTTGAATCTGTTGAGGTGATCGAGTCATGGAGAATTCGTCAACATCCTCTCTGGTTTAAGAAATTTCAAAAATGTTGTCAAGCATTCAGGATCAATGTGGGAAATTTCTTCTATGTGGATAAGCAACTCATTCTCACACTCATTTCCATCATCACAAACTACACCATCAATATCGTTGTCAGCAACAAACGAATGTTGTAAATATGAATGTATCAAGTCGAACAAGACAATAGGTGTATCGCCTATTATGTTGTGTATATTCGGTGTCACGTAGTATACAAAATTCTAGTAGTATGTAGACACTTGTGTTCCCTTTAAATAATGACAGCCCTCGCCTAATTATTTGTCTAAGATGTTTAAATTGTTCATGTAGGTATTTGTATTGATTAAATTTATTCAAATTTGAGTTGAATAAGTTTGAACTTGTAATGAAAGATGCTTGTCATTGAGTCATGGTTCTCTGTACTCGTTTACAGAGTTCAGAGTTATGCAGGGGAATATATTATTTTGGAAACAACTGAAGCTGTAAAGTTTTTTTGTGTTGCGAAAATTCTGAACCGAGCTTAAGCAGGAGGACCGCTTCTAAAATTTTATGAAATCAATGGTCTGGTCTTTAAAAATATTTTTGTACTTTTGAAATAAGAAACCGAAATTGGCCTGGTATTTTCGGGGTGGCGGATTGTGGCAGCGAAATTTATGAATAACATCATCTATAGTGAGTGTGGATCAAGCCGGAACAAACAGTAGGTCGGCCAAGGTTGACCGTTAATTTCTGTTACATTTGAAAGATAGCCCATTAACTCCAACATCCAATGCAAATTCAATTTTGGACGACTAAATTTGTTTAAAACATTTTGATATTTCACAAAGATGTGCTTTTGATGGAAGTAAATGATTTAGTGAATTCATTTAGTCCCGTGTTTGAAGTGTCATTTTTAGCGACAGTAAGCTTTTTGCCCCATCCGGCACAGTGTGCGTCGATTATTCTGAATCTGATACTCAATCGAATTACTGATGGAAGTTCCATCATGGAACACCCAAGAATGTTTGAACACGACTTGGTGTTTTAGTCAAACACTGGATTTCATTTGAAATGACATGCATAATTTCTGTTCTGGAAAGTTGTCTTTTCCATGCAAACGATATTTAATAGATTACTCTACATACTTTTAGTCAAGTACTTGTGAATTATTCATGTCATTTTGTAATTCTAAAGTCACGCCATAATCAACTAAGGCAGATAATGGGCTTTAGATGCATAGAACCAATATCATGAATTCATCTTAAACAAACCGTAGGTCGACTTGTCTTCAAAGGTGGGCATAAACAATAGGGGTATCATGCCATGTTGAAAAAGCTATTGACAGCCTCCCTTATTTTTTCATATTTTGTTCTCGCTAAAGTACCCATCTTACTTACATACATGACGAATATCAGCATTTAATCTTGGAAGACAACCTCTCCAGGTCATAGTAAATAACGATTTTCGCGTCACTCTTGTAATAAAATGATGATTTTGAGGTATTTAAAAAAAAAGTTGTCTTTACATTTAGAATTTTCATATTTGGTAGAAAAATTAACAAGCACATGGGCCAGTTTCTGACCAAATATCAAGTTGCTATCCTTTTAATTTTTATTAACAAGTTGACTCATTCTGACTCAGAATTTCTGAGTCCTGTGTCACAAATCATAAATATTACGCGATTTAGTGAAGAAATATATGCAGTTTGTTTACATAAATTTTCAAAATGTCAACGCTTCAAAATAAATTATTACTATTATACAAATTACGTTTCTTCATCGCTCAAACATTTCTCTAATCATTAAAAAGTTTTTGGAAGCCACAAAAGTGTTGTGCTGGGCACATGTGGTGCGAAGTTTTGGTAAAAATGAAAACTTTGAAAATTGAAAAAAGTACAAGAAACCATTTTGAAGGATGTTGGTTTTATTCAAGTAGCGAGCAAAACGAACGTGGTTAGACAACTCCTGAAACACTTACGTATCAGATTCATGTACCAAGTGCACTAAATTCAAACATCAAGAGAGTCCCAACTCCTCCGTTATTTTAATATTCAGCCATAAATCCTCCGTGGATAACTCGGTATCAGTAAAAACTAAAAACATTAAATAGAAAATATTATGTAGTCAATAAATAAAAATATTTCATTTGCAAAAAATGCAGGCATAAAAATTATGATTTCAATTCCAAATAATATTTGGATATATCATTTGTGACAATAATATTTTGAATGAAATAAATTAAATTCGCTCATGTCGAATATCTCTTTCAACTTGGTGGTGCTTTGGAGATCAGGGTTAACATGACAGCAACTTGATACTTGGCCACAAACTGTCCACATGCTTGTCCATTTTTGTGTCAAACATTAAAATTCTGAGTAAAACGACAAAAATGTTTTAAATACATCAAAATTGTTATTTTATTTCAAAAACGACCCGAAAATCAGTGATTAATATGATCCGGAGGGTTTAGTTTCCAACTTCTCGGGATGTGAGACGGGTGGGTCGATGAGTTGAAAATATCAAAAAATGGCTGAGGCTGTCGGCAACTTTTTTAACATGACAGGGTACGTTGTTTGAAAATGTTCTCAAATTATACCTGCTTTTCGGACAGTTGACTAATTAGTTACTACCAGTTTTATATAAGGATTCAGGCCTAGTCAAGATGTCTTTGAATTGTTGCAAGGAAATTAACTCGTGTCAGTTCTACCGGATAATTTGGCATTTATTGTTCCTGGCGTCATGTTCTGGAAGTGCCGCGAAAGACATGGATCACATTATTTCGTCCAACAGTTCTACAAACTGGGGACTCTGGGGTCAATGGAGTAACTGCCCCACCAACTATTTTGTGACTGGGATGCAGCTCAAGACAGAAAGGGAAGTACCTCAACCACATGACAACACGGCATTAACTGGAGTTCGATTTAATTGTCAAAACGACAGAATGCTTACTGTGAATATTTCCAGTTTGGAGGCCAACTGGGGTGTGTGGGGTCAAAAAATGTTTTGTCCACAAAATCAAAATGCAATTGGATTCCAATTGAAATCCCAACCATGGCAAGGGAAATCTGATAAAAAGAAAAATCCAGCATTATTGGACGACACTGCTGCAAACAACCTTCGCCTTATATGTGAGGATGGAAGTGCAATTGAAGGAGATGGTGAGAAGTGGGGAATGTGGACTGAAGTACAACTTTGTCCTAGGTCGATGGCTCTCTGTGGAATTCAATCTCAGATTTACTCGCCCAAGGAAAAGAAATGTAAATAAACACAAGCAGTTTATAATGGGGTCACATTGGAACGCATTTCTGTGTTTGGCACTCTTCGACCTACAAAACTAACTATAAGTTAATCATTACCAAAATTGGCAAAAAGCTGTTTAAACTTGTTATTCAGAAACTTGATTGCCAAATTAAATTGCTAGATTTTCCCTGGTACTTTGACAAACGAAGTCGAGAGGTTCATGAAATACGTTCCAGGTGACTCTGATGGGTCATAAAAATATTTCAATGATCAAGAAAGAGATCATTGAACCTGAATGATCAATCATTACAAAATCAGTGTTGAGGTAATAAAAGAGGAGGGCGTAGATGGAAAATCTTCCAGATCGAAATTGTCTCCTCCGAACTTTAACTCTGAGGTATATAAGACAAAGTTTTCTCCGTCAAACCTAGTTCGGCGAAATGGCAGATTTTTTGTCTGCGGAGGACGGTTCAGTTTCTGCTTTCAGAAAAATACACTTGTCTCCTAGTGGCAGCAAATGGTGAAATAGACTAATGCAACTAGATCAAAGCGTCACAAAACTAGTATATTACAAAAAATGTTTTTTTCACACAGTTACGGATTTCATTTGTTACAATAGAAATGGAAATGGTTCAAAGTTTTTTTCTGGAATTTCAGTTTCAGTTTTAGAATATGCATAAGCCATTAGCCAAATTTTCACTTTCTACCACTTCCTGCCATATCTGCACGACACCAAATTTTTTGTTGCAATTGATACTATCAGCTACTTTATGTGAAAGATTGATCCCATAGAATCGACTCTGGTATTTAAAGTCATTCTAATTGACTAATAAAAATTATTTATTGAAACCCGTGCTTTTATGGTTTTCAGTTGGAGAAGATAACACGGCCATGGATAATATAAAAGGGAAATGCTGTCGCGGTAACCAAATGAAAGTAGACCCAGAGAAACTTTTCCTTCCTGTAGATGAAGTAGTAGGCAAACATGTTGAATTGTTCCTCCTCCTTGTGTACACACAAGAATCTGTGAAAAGATACTCAGGTGGAGCGAAAGGACGTCCTCTTGGAACTTCTCACTCCGTCATTTTGTATACCGTAAACACCATTCAAAAAGAAAAACAACTTTATGAAAAGGAAAGTAAACTGAATGAAACTTTATCTTTTGTAAAACATTTGCGATTTTATATATTGATATTGATGCCAGGATCATATGTTTGGGAAAAGAGTGTCATTAAACCTTCGCCATACCCATTCATCAAGCAAAACAATTTTCACATGCAAGCTCCAGCTATTACCCTACTACTCCATATCGGAACTATTACAAATCACTGGCCTGAAAATAATATACCCCAGATCATGACAAAATCTATCTTTCTCACAATGAGCTTGTATCTACAAGCAGTTCCGCCAATACAAAGGCTGAAAATGAACATAACTTCACATTTGGAAAAATCCAAATTCGAGTTCAAATTCCAAGGAACTTGTAACTGTCACTACTGTATATCGATGCATACACAGACCCACCAGACATTCAATTGTTCAGTCAGAGTCACAAGTCTCAACTCAAGAAACCCTTCTGGCCCATTTAGAGCTAGTGACGGATGCATGCGTGAAATAGCCGAATGCTTTGCAAAAGTCACGGACAATGGAAAAAATTTTTGGTGGCGGGTGGAATGGGAAAGCTTACACAATCACAAGGACGTTCAAACCTGTGCTCCCTTGATGGTTATGGGTAACGCATCCAATTCAATGTCACCATTCGACGTAAAAATACCATCTCCTCTAGGCTGCACCATCATATCCTTCATATTTACTTCTTTGAATGCGTGGAAAAATATTAGCGGCATTAAGACTCCCCATAACAGTCTTTTCATTTCGCTGCCATCCGAATATCTGTCATTACGAGAAGTGGGCAACAAGGATTTCATTCCTGTGTCATCAAACCGATATCTAAAGTTTATTACATCATATGGCATCCAGGGCATAAAACTTTCTGCCGATGCTTACCTATCACCTTTCGAAAATGAAATTTGGATGTTGTTGGCACTTATTGTCTCTACAGCGTCGATTACAGTTCCTCTCACCTTACATTTTTACATGCGGTCAGGATTTAGATTCAAGATTGTTGTAGAAAGGGCTACATCAAATATTTATGCCATCTTTCGGATTCTCCTTGAACAACCGTATTCTATCGTGTCACCTCTGGCAGCGGAAGTTGAACAAACGGAAATTAAAAAACGTGAATCTGTAATCGGAATTCTTATTTTTCTTACTGGAATTTGGTTAATGATGGGCATCGTTTTGACAAATGCCTATAGAGGATTAATGCATGCAAACTTCGCTGTGCGTTTCCCATTTTCAACCAACTTGACCTCTCTACGGCAGGTGAATTTTACTCAAGGACACTTTAAAATATTCATCGGTGAACGGGAATGTCATTCACTCAAAGACGACGACCATGATAATGACATTGTGGATTTCATTGGGTGGCTGCATGAAAAGGAACGCAAAAAGAATGTGTCACTGAGTGATATCTCTGTACTGGCTGATAATAAGGCAATTTTTAAATTCTTTCCCTCAGTAGCGGACGCTGTTTTGTTGGAAAGACGTGAGTGTGGCACTGCTGCATACCTTCATGGTATTCAACTGAAAGAGTGGAAGGTACCATTTTCTAAGTCGAAAATGTTAGATCTGGTAGAATGTCAGAAATTTGGAAAATGGATTAATTTATATCAGACTATAAATTCAACATGTTATCAGGAACTGGATTCCAGTCTAATTATCAAAAGTTTGAGTCAGTCAGACTCGATTTTGGTTGTCCCAGAGGAACATTTTGAGTATTTTTGGAACAAGTTCAAACTCACCATCCGCAGTCATACCCACCTCAAGTTTGCTCACAATCGCCATGAGACAGATAAGTCTTTTATTCGAAACCAATTTTTTGCATTCGATATGGTTTCCCAACCACCAATGATGAGAGATAGCGATACACAATTGATTGCGATTGATTTGGTCCCGAAAATTATCAAGATTTTGCAGAGTTCTGGATTGTATGTGCATTGGGCAAAATGGCACAATATCATGTACACAGATCGCGAATGGAGGAATATGAGCGGCTTTGAGTCTGCTGTAGAAGAGGTTGAGCCAGTTATTCCACTGGGATTCCCGAGTTCGGACATTCACTTTATATTCGAAGCATTTGCCTACGGTAATGTTTTGTGCTTGGTAATCATTATCTGTGAGATAATTAAAGCTATTGAGTGGTCTCAATGTGCACGAAAAGTTTGGTGGTTTGTACAATGGTTAGGCAGGAATTTGAAATTAAAGGCTAGACGATGCAAAGCACAACTAGTAGACATATTCCACTACAAGCCCCAGTTGGTATTTCGTAGAGTTAAACCAGCAAATTCTGGAGAATTTCACACGGATTAAAACGGAAAATTTGCCAACTTTGAAAAACAAGATGTTTACATTTAAATGCTGCGTTGTGAGTATCTTAATTGCGATTAAGTAGCATTAAGTTTAAAGGTGCTACATAAAACTAACTGCCCAAAATCACGTGCGCTTACTGTTGTATCCATTATTATTCATCAAGCAGCATAAGAGTAAAAAAGATGTTTCAAATTAAGCGACAAGCAACTATATGTACAATTTGCTAAATCATGTACGTTTCAATATCCATATTATGAGGACACCGGAGAGAAACTTGTCGTTGACATAAAAGTGTCTAAAACAAAATGAGTGTCAAGACAGCATTTGGTTCAGAATTCCTCCATAAGACAAAAGAACCATTCATCCACCAATTATGAAATTTGGTATTTAAGCTCCTTGCTCGATTTCAAGAGGAGTCGTTCGAGGGTTTTTCGAAATCTTTGAAAACCTTGGAAATGACGGTTTTTCTTATGCATTATTTTCTTTTGCACCGACAGAATTTTTTTTCGACTGACAGATTTCTAATTGTTATGTGCAATATCCAGAATTTTTTTTTGTACACGGATTTCATCTCAAGCTAAAATTTTCGTTGAACAAAGTTAACAAGTAAAGGACAGATGAATTTTGTGGTAGACCGACAATTCTCCACGTGTAATTCTCTACAGGGTCAATTCTTCATACAAATTTCCTATTGGATAAGAGTGCGATTTGGGCCCAATTTTCTTAGTTTCATCTTACAATTAGGGTCAATTTTAAGTACTGATTTTGGGCCCACATGGTCTCTTAAAATGAATATTGATTCTAAAGCATAATTGTTGCAGTGATTTTTTGCTTCGTATTGAGTTACGATAATGCGACAGTACATTTTATTATGACCACGGCCATGTCATTGTATTTATTATCGTTCAAGCAATTTTATTACCTGGAGTTTCAATTTTTGTATCTGAGCAAACCATTTACCCCTTTGATTTTGAACCAAAGGAGTGGGGCTGAAGAATGATTCTGAATTCAAAACAAAACGAATGTGTAGAAAATGTTTATTTACTGAAGGAGAGGTTGGGATTGGGGGTTAAAAAAGTCGCCGCTGAAGTTTCTGGTTTTTGGATATGTTATTCCTCATAAAAAACTACATCTAAATCCGGGGGCGCCAAAAAAGTTAATGATGAACACACCCGCCAGGCGGGATCTTGTAACTTGCGTTCTAATGACAAACACCAAAAATGGCAAAGTGTTCGTTCATGGTGTGGGAGAATAAAGCAAGTTAAAAATCTGAAACCGCTGGACAACGAACCTCAGTACAAGCACAAGTTTTTGAGAAAGTGGCATAACCGCCATATCAGCGGTAACCCGCTCACAACACGAAACTGATATTGTGATTTTTTTATACTCTTAGAAATGGCCATTACACGCATTGACACTACAGGTGGCTCTGTCTGATCAAAAAAGAGTAAAAGTTTAAAGTAAAATTGGAAAACGACTTTCCAGCTGCTTCTGCTGTAAAAATTTGTGAAGGGGAAGAAAATCTCATCTTGACTAAAAATTGTCGCTGGAAAAGTGGTTGTAAGGTTATCATTCCATATTCTCTCAATTTTTAAAAATTATCCCAACATTGATTTAAAAATCATGAAATGAGATCGCTTCGGTCAAGATTCGAATCCCAAACCTTGTTGGATCATATCTCATAAACATCAAACTTGAACTACTCAACCACCTGCCAGAAACCAAATCAGTTCTGCTTTCAAATGTATAAATTCAAAATTCATTCTCATTAACTTTCTTGCATTTAAAATCTGGAAATTTTTTCATTTTTCCAGACAATCACATAAAGTGAAGAAATTGCAAATTGTCAAGTAGAGATTGATAGGCTTCATTTAAAAAATAATAAATGTTGAGTCAGTCTTTGCAATATTTAATTACACAGAAAAATTTCATAACTAAGTCTCTACCAAACAAACCCAAGGACGATTTTCATTACTGTGCCTCCTACTCAAACAGGAGTCAAAAGCAGCACTTGTCAGGGTGTTGGATAGTCAAGTTTTTCAAACGGGAAATTTTGGCTATCATTCGAAAAATCACATTTTTCTTACCGTAATGGTAAGGCGTCGAGCTTACGAGCGACCCGGGGCTCCCAGATTCGAATCGACGTTGGAACGACAAAACTTTTGTCGGCTGTTTTTACTGTAAACTTACTAAAGTACTATAAAGAGCATAGTCAAATAAAATTTGAGTGGCCGAAGGAAACATACGCGAGTTAACAGTAAAAAAAAGCCGACAAAAGTTTTGTCGTCCCAACGTCGATTCGAACCTGTGAGCCCCCGGGTCACTGGTAAGCTCGACACCTTATTTAAGAAAAATGCGATTTTTTGAGTGATAGCCAAAATTTCCCGTTTGAAAAACTTGACTATCCGACACCCTGACAAGTGCTGCCTTTGAATCGCGTTTGCGTAGGTGGCACAGTAATTGGATTCTCTCTTTCACAATTTCTAAACATTCATTCAACTGATCAAATCGTACATAAAAAATTGTTTATCTCGGGGAATGGTTTATTTCGACAAAGACAAATAAAAACATTATTAAAAATAATGATTAATAAAACGTAATTAACGAAATTATTATTTACTCAATCTCAACTATCAAAGTTGTGTCAATCCTCCGCTAATGATTAATGACTCATTAAAATATTGTGAATAACTCAAAATGTCAAATAACCCTCAGTATTCTTTGTCTTGCTTTACGAAATCAATGAAGTAATTTGGAACCTTTTTGATTGATTATTTCATAAACAAAATTGTTGTAAGAGTGACTCCCACTCCATCCCCCCTTCTCATTTGCAGTCCACGTCCTTGCCTGTGTCCAACCATTTTTACTTTGTTCCTCTATTCGATACTTTCCTGTCCTAACATTTTCATATCTTCAAATTCAAAATGTTTAAACACTTTACTTTTCGTATGATGAACTTGTACTTGAAATCAGCCATCTACTGGAATGCTCTTCCATTCGTTTGGAATGAAAAAACTCGATTACTCCAAATCTCAAAAAGTCGACTAAGATTTTTCTTGTCATATTCAACTTTTGTCTATGAGCTCATCTACTTTTTCTTTGTCAGCCGCGTTTTTGTATGGGGGATTATTGAGAAGAATCGGAAAATTTCGTCATTGACCATCGACCTTATTGGAGTAATCTGCTTTGCCATTGGCCCAATATGCCAATTAATGCTGAGGCAGGATAAAGAGCTGTTGGTTGGACTTTGGAATAGTATCGTCCAGTTTGATATGATCTATACAAGTAAATACCTCAAATACTGAATCTAATTGAATTTTCGAATGCAACTTAGTGTAAATGGGATCAAGGATGGTCATGTGTATTTTTTGAAATTTCAGAAAGGGAAGGATGGAATCCTCAAAAATTGATGGGAAAATTCGGTAAAGATCGATTGGGTTCGGTTGTTCTCTTTTTCGTTGTACTCATCTTGAATTTTGGCCCAAGTTACGCCACTCTCTTTGTCAGGGATCCTACCCAAAAACGTTACATCTTTTCACTTTTCGCGCCATCAATTGTGGAGTATGTGCCTTACTTGTGGTGGCCTCTACTGGGAGCATTTTCACTTTGGGAATTATACCAAATCGTATTCAGCATCTCTGGAGCAATTTTCTTCACGTTTCCACTTTTCATGTACTCCACTTTGATCAATTATTGGCTTCAGGCTTTGACGCGGTAAAATTTAAATTTATATTCCAATTTTATATTTATACACAGAACATTTTGATGATCGCCGTCCTCAATTTTGAATGCGTAGGGCTGCGACTGTAAATAATGGAATTTAAATATTCATGAAAGGAGGTGTTGCGCAAGTGGGGGTACCCTGCCATGTTAAAAAAAGCTGCCGACAGCCTCCCTCATTTTTTGAT
>JAQHQX010000846.1:0-10770 GCA_034694425.1 Arrhopalites sp. Gr-Col-00791 | reverse complement strand
TAAATGAAGGCTCCACAACCCGAATTAAACAAACTTTCACATTGCAATTAAAGTTAATTGCAATCACCATGGATTTAGAGTATAAACTCTATACTGAGCAGTAACTTTTACTGTTTACTAGCTTCTTACTAGACAGTCGGGTCCACCCTTATTGTGTTTCTTATCGTCTCGATAATTACAATTGAAGTAGGTGCAAACGGCAGGATCAGATTATGAGACCAAAGGCGTGGCTGCATTTTATGTTTTCCAGCCCAAACCTAGGTTGGCGAAGAAAATAATTTTTGGCGAAGGATAAAAAATTTAACATTGCGGGTATAGGCAAGCACTAGATAAAATGCAACTTTTTCCAGCGAAGAAAAAATTTTTTTAGGTTAATGGTTTGGGGAAGATTTTTTTTAATAACAGATTATGCACCCACGCAATAATGATTCAGGCGCCAATGGTTGATTTTTTTATATTTCAAAGTCCTCCAGTTTGAACTGAGTGCTACTAAAGCAGACTTTGTCTTGAGCATCAATTTGGTCGTAGCCTCATTCCACGTGGAATTGACAAGACGAAACTGCTTTAGATCATTCAGATTTTGAAATTCTTGAATTATCTGTTCCAAAATCTGAATAAGTTGAATAAGTTTCAAATCAAATGACAATTTATTTTACCACATTTACAATTTAATCGAATTGTCTTTTTGTCTCTGATTTTAACGAAAGCACTTTAAGTGGACTTACCGATGGAATTCGAAAAACTTGTTCCATTGCCTCATTCTTCCTTTTAGTCATTTCGTCCTCGCCTTCCATTGACTCAATTCCACAAAAGTTTAAATAATCATTAATTTTCATTGATTTTCTGTCTCTTGAATTTGGCTCTGACTCTGACTCGTCCTCCTCCAAATTTTTCACAGTCCGGCTGTTCATCCTGCCTCTCTGATCCATTTGAAAATTTAATTTTAGTTGTAAATGTGTGGATTAGAATTAGTTAGAATCGAATTGAGCACAAATTGAACTCCCCTATTGAGACATTTAAAACTTGTCGAATGATTATGAGCCGGTAGATTTATTTTGAAATTGAATTCTCTTTTATCTTTCGTAGATAAATCGACTGCAAACCGGATGGACAGCTAATTCGTTGGAAGAGATAAAAATGATGAAATGCGATGCTTCATATTTGTTTACTCTGATGCAATAATTAAAGGACCTTATCGTTTCATCTGTTTTGCAAAGTACAAACATAAAAGGGGTGGACATGCTTGCCCACCTCTATCTCTTGTGTAATCTTGAAAAGGAACTAATTTTGTGTTTAAATTGAGTTTTCGTAGAGGTGTGCAAGGATGTCCACTACTTTTAAATAGTTAATTTCAAAATGCATTTTTCTAAGCAAAAAATAGCTCAAATAATGTTTCCGCGTGTAAATTTGGACTACGTCTATGGATTTTCATGATATTTGGCAGAAAAATTACTTCCACCATCCTCAATTTCAATTTACGAGATCAAAGTTTTTTGATCCAGTGTGTGACCTCCAGAGGTCACTTTGAAAAATGAGCTGCACTGGTGACGACCTATCACAATTTTTACTGACGAATTACAATTTTTACTGACGCCAAAATCAGTAGCCCTTCTGTATTCTGTGTTTATATAGTGTCACGGATCAGTTGGTCTATGAAATTTCGTGACAATTGACCAACGTTGAACTTGATAGGACCGGGTTCTTTCCGGTCTTTTCCCGAGAAAAACCCAAATTCGGATTTTGGAGTACTCCGACGCAAAAACTAGCGTCACCCGCAGATTCTATGCAATCTTTCACAATGACTTGATTTTTTTCACAAATTTTGAATTAAGGACCACAGAGATATTGAATATCTGATATTCATCCGTGCGCTTATCCGATAGGGTCCTTTTACTTTGTACCTGTGAAGTTGCTGAAAACTCCCCAACTTGACCATTGAAAAAATTTCACTCACCGAATGTCTTGAAATTAGCGCCACAACAATCCCTTGAAAATAACGTTGTTGATTTTGTGTACGCACATCTTTTTATATGATGGAAAAACATTAACCAGACCAAGTCGCACCTAAATAACTCTCGTCTAATCATTAATTTTAATAACCTTCCTACAATGTGATTTGTAGTGTGAAATCTGTATGTGTCCGTTTTTGAAATTAGAATAATTGTAATCTGTTTAACTTGACACGATAATAAACTAAACTAAGCTAAAGTACGGTGAATTTGGGAAAAGACAGCGGGAGACAGGTACACTATATTAGAAAATAGAGGGGGAGACAGGTGAAGGATATGTGAAAATAGTGGGGGATACAGGTGGTTCATGTGTGATAAAAACAGGGAGACAGGTCGTGCATGGTGAGAAAAACGAGGGGAAACAGATGGGGAAGACAGGGAGACAGGTTTTATATCAACTCCCTAATTGGCTGTTGTCAAAAATTATTTGTGGGCTATATTATTTTTTCTAAATTTTTAAAACTTTACGAAAATGTGATGGGGTAGTTGTTAATGCCATTTGTTAGAATATTCGCAACTTGATATTTTCTGATGCATCCGTCACTTTGTGTAAATAACTAAAGAGGTCTATTCAAGAAATATCTTTTGAGAGTTAAAAGACTTGAAAAATATTGTTGGTCCTACTCATTTTTTTTACCGAATTCCCTCCTGGTTTCATTCTGACTTTGGTTGCACCCAAATTTTTCAAATTCATATTTTATATTAAAGAGCTTCATTAAATATCCTGATTTCAATTAAGATTCACATTGAATTCAAATTTTTCTTTGAAAATTCAACAATATTAATATTTGATATCACGACCAGGTGACTATATCCACTCCAATTGATTCTCTTTTGATTTGAAAGATCTGAAATCAATCTGAAACGTTGATGCTGAGGTGAAAACAATTTTATATTATTTTGATATTTGCCATTTGGTTTCCATCACTACGAAACTCTAGTTTTCATTTTGTCCCAACAACTCAAGTTCAAATCATCCGCTGAACAACAATCGGATATTGCCAGAGAAAAGGAAAGAATGTTGAATGTGGAGGATTTAAAGCTTAATTTGAAATTGTTCGAATTGTGGAGTCGTTTTCAAATTTATCCATTCAAAGTGGATCCAGTTGGTGGGAAATTTGAAATCAAGTCATTTAAAGGCAAATCTTTATGCAAATGTTGGTGGTTCATCTTGACCTCCTACACTGGCCTTTTTGTGTGTCAAACAGTCAGGTCACTCGTATTTGGCAACCCAAGAGCGAAACTTCATCAAATTCCCATCATGACACTCACAGCAGTCGGTTATTCCTGCTTCATCTACATCTTGTTTCAGATGTTCGTCGTTCATCTACAACTCAATATGCAATTGTACAGTCATTTTTCGACATTTAATGGAGGTGAGGCTTGAGTTTGTACTAGTACAATAAGAGACCCATTTTTTTGGCAATGAAACATGTTTTTTTGTCATTAATAAAATTTCTTATGTAGAAATCACTTAATAGGCTTGATTTAATATTGTCGTTGAATAAATTTTGTTCTTTTAATTTTTATCAACCAATTGACTCATTATGAGTCCTACGTCACAAATGAGGAAGACCCTAGTGTTGCCACCAATTAGAATCTCCAGCCAGTGGTATAAAAATATTTTGTCACTGAACAAGCGCTCACGACTTTCGAACTTTGTCTCAATTGAAAGTAGTCAGATGCATCCACTAGCCGTAAGCGTTTTGGAAGTTCCGAGCCCGATACATGAATCAAAGAAATTCCAATTGACAAAAGCAGACGTCAGCACTAGTTACACGACAAAATACTTGGATCACGTGCTGGAGATTCGAATTAATGGCAACACCAATTATATTTCTCATTTGTGACACGAGACCAAGAATAAGTCAATTTGCTGTTAAAATTAAAGGAGAATGAAACTTATCCAATAAAAATATTAAATAAAGCCTATTAAGTGGTTTATAAATTATAAATTTTGTAACAAAATTGGCAAAAGGAAATACTTTGGTACAAATAACAATGGTATATTCTCTGTACATTCTCGTAACTACTGTTCTCGGTTTCAAATAATAATCGGGTCAAATTTCAGGGCAGATTTTTGAATTGCTAAAATTCGTATTTCAAATTATAAGCGACTCCTGGAGTTCAAATTGATTATAGGGGCTGTAATACGAGAATATTCAAAACATTCACTTATTTAACCCGCGTGTCAATTGGAATCTGGAATTAAGCATTTCATATGAAATAATTAATGATTAATTGTAGCAAATTTAAGCGACCCAGTTGATCTGAGTCCAACCGATGCAGGAGAGCCAGTAACCAAATTGAAAGTAACTTCTGGAAGCAAACACTCACACTCTATGACGGAATTGTTGATCCGATCCTTCCCACTGAATGTCTACTCACTCTCATTTTCTTTCTCGTTCTACTACTTGGCTGATCCAACCCTCCCTGTTCTTTCCATTGCCCTTGTTCCATCCCAATGGCGGAACTTATGGACAACTTTGGCTGGTCTCCTTGTGGATACGACGATGGTTATCATCATAGAGACAATCATACACTTTTCCACTTACTTTCTACTCTTATTCATGAACAACATCACATTGGACATTGATGGAACCATCAGACAATTGCTTGACTTGAATTCCAAGTAATTAATTTCATCTTTCATTTCTAATAATTAATTCGTCTGCTTCAAAAGATTCTCAATTCTAGAAATTAAACGATTTTTCAAATCTAAAAGGGTTATATATATTGCAGCTTTTAAAAAGTAGGTCACCGCACATACCAAACCGCCTATGAAAAATAGTAACCGCCCAGTCAGCACAATTCAGCATCCTTAAGACGAAATTTACGTCTTAAATACGTAAATTGTCTTATTTCTCTAAACTGCGATCTCTTCGCTCGCTGCTTTAATCAAACAAACCACACAACAAGTAGCTGAAGTTATAGCTTTGTTCTAGAACACCGGAAACACTGACCCTTCCTACCAGAATTTTCTATGGACTATGGAGTTCATAAAAAATCTGTTAGATGTCAGCACTGTTCCTCACGATAAGTCAGTAGTACTGCCATCTTCCGGTAGGTGGCGCTGTGATTCAATTCTTAAATACCAGCGTTTTAATTTACCTGGATGTGGCGACGTGTGTTTTACTAAAACCCAAACAGAAAGGTCTCATTCTAAATGCGAGTGACGTTTCACAAATACCAATTTGGAGGAAGCAAGAAGCATTTATAGAAATAAAATTTTGGTCAAAAAACGTCACGGTCGGATTGGTCAAATTAAAATGATCTTTTTAAGAATATAAACGCTAGAAAAAGTAGGTGTCGACCAATTAATTTTCAGAATTCAATGTTCTTGCAAATAATTTTAGATTTGGTGAGTAGACCTACAAAGTGGTAAAAAACCACGTAATCTGTTTTAGAAAAAGTTAGATATGCAAATGTGGAAAAAATAATATTTTCTTTGTGGATCTGGTAGTCAACTTGGTCAACTAAAACGATTTGGACAAAAAGCAAGGATTTTCCAAGTGCAACTGATGCTCTTCAACATCGCTTGGTCTGGAGTTATATATCCAATCAAAATCACTTGTCTGACTGTGGTTATTTTTGGAGGATATGGAACAATTCGATTACTACCGATTGAACCTGCATTTGCTATCGTCTGTTTAGCTGCTACAATCACAACGATTCTCATGTACATTGGAGCCTTTAACAAAGCTTTTGTCATTCCTGAGAAACAGAAAATGTTGACTCAACAAATTGCCATCAAGTCTCAACAGTTTCATCTTCAAGTGGATCGAATGTTGTACAGGATGATTTGTGCGTCCATTGCGGAGGTCGGAATTAAATGTGGGCAATTCAACACAATGGAAAGAGCTTCTACTCCCATATTTATTGATTTCTGTCTCAAACAAATTGTCAGTCTCCTCCTGGCATTTTGAACTCATGAAAAACATTTATTGGACCAAGGTTCCATTTGTATTGTTCAGTGGATCTTTCATTATCAAGGTCACGAATTGGCACTTGCTCACTTCTCTTCACCGAATGTACCCTCCATCCCATGATACTTGTTCACAATTTCACAATTCAGATTTACACAGTCTGACAGCTGTGACCTCTTCATTTGACCTGAACTATGACAAAAGGTTACCACAGCGCTTGGGACGATAACATTCATTCAATGATTCTGGCAAAGTTATTGGGAATTATAGAGAAAAAGCATCTGAACATAGTCAGCAAATATTGACCTCGCTACAGAGGTCATTACACGTTGTACAACATTCAGCACCATATTTCACATTGTGCCAAATGAAATAAAAAAGCGAAATAGAGCTGGAGGACTCGCAAAAATATGATCATACGCAGTTGAACAATTGGCCGGACAAGAATTTGGTCCAACTTAAAATTGAAAATGCTCAAAAAGTACTCAATCGATTTTAATGAAATTAATTTTATTGTAAAGCCCATTTATCCCACATGATTTTCAGTAAAAATTAACAACTTTGAATTTCATTAAGTGTGAAAATTTAATTAAAAAACAAAAAAAATCTGAAAAAAATCACAGTGTGATTATCACACTGATAGAGGAGACTATGATGAACATTATTTCGTATTTGTGTACAACCCGAATGTGAAACCAATGACGTCTAACGCCGGTAAAAGTTTTCAATGACCTCAATGAGGTCACTGTATTGAACTATATTGAAATCGGAAATTGTGGAGGGACTTAGCATGTTCCTGTTAATTTCTATGACTTTTTCTGATATTTTATGACCCAAGAGTACGTCAGGAGAGGTGATTTCACAAACTGACCTTCAGAGGTCACACAAAAAGTCAAAAAATGTGAACTTCCGTATTTTGTGTTTAGATTCAAGGTCCAGTTGGTCTATGAAATTTCGTTACAATTGACCAACGTTGAACTTGATGGGATTGGGTACTTTTCTGTCTTTTCCCGGGAAAATCCCGAATTCTGATTTCGGAGTATCCCGACGCTAAAACTAACGTCACCAGCGGATTCTATGCAATTTGTCACAATAACTTGACTTTTTTTTACAAATTTTGAATTAAGAACTACAGAGATATTCATCCGATAGGGTCCTTTTACTTTGTACCTGTGAAGTTGCTGAAAACTCCCCAACTTGACCATTGAAAAAATTTCACTCACCGAATGTCTTGAAATTAGCTAACCTAACCACAACAATCCCTTGAAAATGACTGTTGATCTCATGTACGCGCATCTCCTTTCAGGATGGACCAACGTTAACCAGACCAAGTCCCACGTGAATAACTCTCGTCTAATCATTAATTTCAATAACCTTCCTACAAACATGAGAAATATTGACCAAACTATGAATACATTTCTTACAAATGTAGTTTATATTTATATTAGCTTCTAGAGAGTCATTACTTTACAAACTTCCTTGAATTCATAAAATATATCTAATGTAATTGATAATGCTTTTGGCTAATCTTTTGGGACTGTAATTTGTAGTTTGAATTCTGAATATGTATCCGTTTTTGAAATTAGAATAATAGTAATCTGTTTAACTTGACATGATAATAAATGAACTAAACTACGGTGAATTTGCGGAAACGGTGATAAGCATGCTGTGTGCTGTAGCCAAAGGAAACAGGAAATAATTTCGATGGGTGTTATCAGATGGTGCTACACTGTAGCCATGGAAAAAATGTTAGAACCATCACTTCATCAATTTTTCAGTCGCCAAATTGTATTCCCCGGAAGCGGAAGGAGTTACTTCCTCTGTCCATTTGTCAGCCTGATAAGAAAACAAATCTCAAAGCACAAAAACAATTCATTGATGGGAAAAGCCACATTATTGTTTCAGAACCTTGGCAGAGCTTTTTAAAAGACCTCTTTTTGCTGTTTCCAAGTCGGTCAGAGTTTTTCTCCAAGTTCGGGGTGTAGTGATACAAGTGGAGTAAAGTGTGGATTCCGTTTTTGTAAGTCAAATTTCTGTTTTGGAAACTCGGTCGAATTTCAATAGGGCAGCTTCGCTTCCCTAAACAATCGAATTTTCTGTATAACAACTTTTTTTCACTTGAGAGGACTCCCAACTTCCTTACCAACATCAAATTTAATTGAACAATTGATTTTGAGCATTTTAAAAATGAAAGTTGACTGGAGTATGTATTAGTAGTAGTTTAATTTGTTCATTAATATCAAGTTTTCTAGTCCAAGGCACTATTTTACAAAAACGAACATTTAGCAAGATAGCAGGATACAAGATCAATAATATATGACATCAAGAAAAGAGTAGGCCAATCATTACCAGTAGTTACAACAAACTATATTTTAAAACAAGTGTCACTTCGCTCCACTTACCTACAGGGCAACAACTAAATATAACTACAAGCTTTTAAATGCTGTGTAGACGAAAATATAACATTTTGTGTGTATCTACTCTCAATTTCGGGCTCAATTAAGGTTGTGTCATCGGTAGTCATTTTTGATGGTTGTAAAACCTTTACCTTTCAAAGGTTATACAACCATCAAAAATCACTAACTACCGATGACACAACCTTTTTTGAGCCCGAAATTGAGAGTAAATTGATCGAAAAGCAAGTGTGGTTTGAACAAGTGACCACGGTTTTAGTAGTTGAATCATTATCATATCACCAGACCAGGGTATGGAAAAACCCGAGCGGTCGTAATAGACCCAAGTGGGTTTTTTGGGGGAAATTGATGCGGGAACCGCCATTAACTTTGAATCTATTTGGATGTTCCCCATTTTGTCCATGACCTGGGCCAATTTACGACCCACAAAAATCAAAAAACCCAATAAAACAGACATACAATACCCTTCATATCACTATCACTTAATTTATGTCTATTGTTTCAATTAGTTTCTCAAAACCATTCTAATAAATCGAAGTAAAAAATTAGTGAGAAAATAGTTCGAGAAAGAATGAGAAAAAACGAATCTTAGAAATTTGAGTCGCGCCTCCGGTAGAATAGCTGCGCGCGAAGAAAATGCAAATCATTTCAAAATTTTGAGTTTCAAAATTAAAAACAGCTGCCGAGTAGGAGTTTCCTCTTGGGTATTTTGGCAGATTTGGAATCACCGAATGCTATTGTGTATAGTTAGGGTCAAGTGGCTCGTTTGTTGTTGTCAAAATTTGAATCCAGTTTCAATGCCAGTAAATGTCACTTTTTTAACTTTTTAAACAGTAACGAAAAATATTTTATTTTCAATCAATTCAATTCTAGTCGCTTTTCTCTGTCTCGACTCATGACCTTCCTTCTCCCCTCCTCCTTCTCACTGAGGTCAAGGACTCCTTGGGTCATGTTCATCAAATAATTTTCCTAAGTTTTCATTTTAGAATTATTTTGAAAATAGTAACTAATATATCCTACGACAACCATAGACCATTAAATAAATATTCATCAGTAACATTGTTAGTTCAATGGTGAATTTTTTGTATACAATTAGAATACAACTTTGTGATTATCCATTTACACTCATGTAATTGGCTGTTTTCAAAAATTATTTGCTGCCTCTATTATTTTTTGTGAATTTTAAAAAGTTTATCAAAATGTGATGGGATGGTAGCTAAATAAATAGTTTTGGGTGGTATTTTTCGTGGCCGCAGAAATATCAATTCAGCCACAAAAAAATTAATTAAGCCGCAGTGTTTTCGGGGGTGTATTGAAAGTCCATTACACAAACATATTAACCCAATAGTTTTTAATGCCATTTGTTCGAATATTCGCAACTTGATATTTTCTGAACATTCGCTTTTTTCATGCATCCGTCACATTGTGTGGATGAAGAGGTCTATTCAAGAAATATATTTTGAGGGTTAAAAGAAGTTAAAAGAACTTGAAAAATATTGATGGTCCTACTCATTTTTCTTCTCACCGAATTCCCTCTTGGTTTCATTTTAACTTTGGTTGGAGTGTGCGATGTGGGATTTGAAAGGGGAAAATATATTGGCACAGCAAAAAAGTAGGATTTCACAGCAAACAAGTAGATTCCGCATCAAAAAAAAGATATTTCCACATCAAAAAAAATATTTCCACAGCAAATAAATATTCAGTTCTGTACGAATATTTCATTTAATTCGCGAGCGAAGCGAGTGTCCTAGATGACTCCGAAAACACTGCTGTGAAAATAATGTTTTTGCTGTGGAAATATTTTTTTTGTTGTAGGTTTCTATTTTTTTGATGTCAAATATCGGATTTGCTGCCGCACCTGTTTTTTTGTTGTGAAATCCTACTTTTTTGCTGTGGCCACAAATGGAACCCGATTTGAAATCACTCAAGAAAAATAGGAACCACTCAAGAAATGACAGTGCTTTGGCAGCATCTAACAGTTCGCTGCCCTCGCTCACAAGTCAAACAAACCTTTCTTGAGCGATTTATCATTTTTCTTGAGCGGTCTCTATTTTTTTTGAGCGGTTCCTACTTTTTGTATGCTGCCTTGGTATATGCGGTCACCTATTTTTTATGTGCTGCTTTATATATTTTCCTTTTTTTGATATTTGCCCTTTGGTTTCCATCACTACGAAATTCTAGCTTTCATTTTGTGCCAACACTCAAGTTCAAATCACCCGCTGAGCAACAATTGGATATTGCTTGAGAAACGGAAAGAAGGATCAAAAATGTTGAGTGTCGAAGATTTAAAGCTTAATTTGAAATTGTTCGAATTGTGGAGTCGCTTTAAAATTTATCCATTCAAAGTGGATCCAGTTGATGGGAAATTTGAAATCAAGTCATTTAAAGGCAAATCTTTATGCAAATGTTGGTGGTTCATCT
>JAQHQX010000845.1:0-10774 GCA_034694425.1 Arrhopalites sp. Gr-Col-00791 | reverse complement strand
TTTTCTCATACAAATTGGAAGATGAAGAAGGTGTTGAGGATGCTCAGAGTTTGATTGATCTCAAGGAAATTATGGACAAGTCAACTCAATTTCCCTGTTCAACATTCGTCATCTACAAAAGGAATCTGAAAGATTTCAAAGTTGTTGGAGATTCCATGAAACATTTGAAACTTGTCAGAGTTAATGAAAAGTCTGTAAAATTCGTTGAGTTTTTGGGGCTCTATTGTCCCAATTTGGAGTCACTCTACATGGAAGGAGGTCCCATTGGAGAGGATCAGATTCTGTGGAATCCTCAAGACATTTCGTTTGAGTTTCCAAAACTCAAGATGTTGGAAATGAAAGATGTTTATCTGAATGGCCAACGAGGAGAGAGTCCGTTCAAGATATTGACAACTTTGATTGCACCCAATTTGCAAGTTATCCGGGGATTCGATCTGTGCAGGGACTGGGAAGCAGTCACTAGTGCTGGAAAAATTCACTGCGTCAAGGACTTATATTTTTCTGGAATTAAAATGATGGCCGAAAACCCAAATTTATTTGGAGTTGAAATGTGTGATGTCCTACCCAAGTTGGAGATGCTCGTTCATGTTGGTCCACAACTGGAGTGTTTGATTTTTGAATTTTGGTTCTCTTTAAAAGCCCTGGATTCTGATTTGCAAAACAAGGGACTGAGGCTCATACAAAAATTATTGGATATAAGCAGAACAACATTAAAGTCTTTGAATTTTTATAAAATTGAAGATGTGTTCGAGGATCTCAAGTTTCCAAAATTTCCTCAACTTCGAAAGATCGAACTTAACTCGTGGACTTCAGAAAAAGAAGGTATGAGGTATCCTTATGAAATTCTGAGTGATGACATCTGTCCTAATCTGCAAGTCATCAAGAGATTCAACATGTCCAGAGATGCACAAGGAGTCGCTACAGCTGGGAAAATTCATTGCGTCAAGCAACTCGATCTCTTCCCTGATTTACTGAGACCAGAACTTTTGAAATTGTTTGTGAGTGGAAGTCCGCAACTTGTGTTTTTCCAAATTTATATGTCAGACAAACTGAATCTGATAAGGGAGGTGACTGGTCTGCTGGAAAAATTACTGGAGTTGAGCAAGGACACGCTCGAAGGTTTCAAGTTCAATGGAGTTGGAGTTGCTTTTGAAGACATGACATTTCCAAAATTCCCCAGGCTTCAATACTGTGAGTTTGCAGCTGGAGGGTGTCAAAGGATTTTTCCAAGAGGAATCATCTTGACAGAGACCTTCCCCAAATTGGAAATCCTGGATGTCAGTCGATGCCAATTTCATCTTGATGAGAACTGGAATAAATGTTTTCCTCCTCCCGATGCTTTCGCAGGCAGCCTGACCTCAGTCAAGACTTTGATATTTAATGAAGACTTCACTGATATTGCCAAGGAAAATTTCCGAATGATGTGTCCCAACGCTAAAGTATTTTATATTCGTCAATGACATTCCTGTTACGTTTGTTGGCTGTTACAAATGGAAATCATTTCGTTGATCCGAAATGGATCTGGTGGTTTTCATTTACTGTTCTTGATTTATAAATCATCTTCGACCAATTTCTTGTTTTGTGTGTGTGGTTCATTCTATTTGTTTGTTTGTTGCTAAAAATTGTATTAAAAAATTGCTGTACATTCTGATGAATTGATTTTATTTCGGCGTCCATGTCATTTGCTTATGGGTGTTAATTTTAGCGACCAGCACTTCATTTTACCAAAATTCCTGTCGGTTTACCAAACTGCATTCCAAATGAGAGTATCTCTTAACCTATCAGCAATTACGGTGAAAATAATTCAAATGTGATATTTCAAGTACACACAAATCATCATTGGGAAGTCTCATTAAAAATGTAGATGCTGAAGAACAACAAAATTTCATCCTTGACTTTCCCAAAATTCATCCCACTATTCCCTGTGACAAAATGTGCTCGAGTACTTTTACACAGGGACCTTAAAGAGGCTCTTGTGACCCAGGGGCCTTATTCTCGTACACTTAACATCGAGTTAACATATGTAAACTTAATGGCTAACATTATGTTAAATCGTACGAGAATAAGGCCCCAGGTCTTTAAGCTAAACGAATTTCCCTCCTATGAAACTGAAAAAAAGAACCAAAAATTGAATCATCAGTCAAAATTCAAATTGTAGACAGGTATAGAACCTTAAATTACTTCTCAACTAAATAACACAAAATGTCCAACTGATTTATATTTTAAATTCACAATTTTGACACCCACAATTCGTTTAAAATGTTTGTTGGTTTCCCGTTGTTTATTTTCCAATTTGAACTGCAGTTAATTCTGGTTAATGTTAATTAATTAATGAGTAGTTTCACAATTATTATCATGATTATGAGCCACAATAATTTTTCAAGTTGAAATCTCAAGAGTAGAAAATGAGTCGTCAAACTTTGAAAAAGAATTCAATTCAATTCAAAATTATTCGCGGTCCCGCTGACAAGAAAAAAAAACTTCTAAGGCTCTCTATCTCCCGGGAGAAATGAAGTTGTGTTTCACAGTGGGAGAAATTGGGTGGGAAATACGCAAAAAATTGGGAAATAGAGAAATCAAGTGGGAAATAGATCAAAGTCCCTGTGAGGCAGACATCCACAACAAAATCCAGTAGCATCCCAGTCAGCACAACTCGTCATTAAGACGATTTGAGACATCTTTACACAAAAATTTCGTCTTAAAGACATTTTACGTCGTTTAAATGACGAGTTGCGCTGACTGCGATGCTACAGGATTATGTTATGGATATCTGCCTTGCAGGGATTTTGATCTATTTCCCACTAGATTTCTCTATTTCCCAATTTCTACGGCTCAACCGCCGGTGGTAAAAACCGGTTTTTACCATTTTCCCCATTTCTCCCGTTGGCCTAGCCCTGCATGTTGTTGAATTAAAGTTCTTTGGTAGTTGAGACAATGACCCAAGACTAAAGTGTCACACATTCATCCATTCATTTTGTTCATGAAGCCAATTTGCGTACTTTTTGTGCTCATGACCAGTTCCTTTCATATGGTGAAGCAACGTCAGTATATACAATTTTCAAAACTTGTTGATTGAGGCTATTTATTGAGGTCCTCAAAAGGTTATCCACCATGTTCCAAAACGGAGTGCTTGTGCCAAGGATATTTTCCCTTCTTTCGAGCTGCCCTTTCGCAATTTGGTCAATGTATCTTTATCCAGATTTATAAATCAACGACAGAGTCGGGTAAAATGATGGAAAGTGGAATTCAATTTACCAGTTTTGAACTCGAATTTTTGCCAATCATCAGTATATTGAATTGCCTGAATCCCTTGTTTGACCGTCAAACTTTGACTAAATTCATGTTATTTTGAAAAAAAATTCAAATGTTGAAAAATGACAATAAAAATTAAGTGCTTAGAAATTCTGAAAGGGTAAAAAGATATGAAGTTTGTGCTATACAACATTTGACCTTTTTCACTTGAAAATTATTTGAAGCCGAGAGTTAGATACGATCATATGACCTAACTGCAAGCCACATAAACTTTTTGGCTTTGAATTAGTTTCAACGAATGGATTGAGGATGTTGTCTCAAAGCTCATTTACAGCCTTAAAATGGTTCATTCGAATGGCTCAATTCTGCAGAGTTCTACCTTTCGTGTGGGATGAGCAGCAAAACAAAGTGAAAATGTGTTTTGAACGAGGTAAAAGTGACAATGTGAAAAAATTCAGAGTGTCCACCTTGTTCAATGCCAATTCCATAGGAAGAATTGTATTCACATTCCTTTGTGGTGAGTCCATCTACCAAGCTCATCAAATCTACGTAGAAATTGGTGAGAAATCTGTCACTTTTGAGAGTTACCTCAAGCTCGTTTGTCACTTCACAACTCGACTGACAGCCAACTCATTTCAACTTGCGGTAATCCTCATTGGGCCAAAAATTGCTGCTTTTCTCAATCAACTTTTAATATTTAACCAACGATTTCAACGTAAGTTATTTGATGAAATTCTCTAAAACCCAATATGAATAAAATTATCTTCAAAATTAAAATAATATATTTGTACTGTTATTAGCAATGTTGGTCGATGCGGGGCTGGGTTTTGACCGATGCGCCCGTCTACTATGGACTTTTACTATCATCTGTTTTGTTCATCCTTTTTCGGCAATGTTCACTTACATCAGTGAGTACAGTGACAGTCGATACTGGTATGTGACGGTCATTCCGATGGACGTTTATGTGTGGCTGGTACCCATCGGTGCTATTATTGAACTGTACGTGTCCATTTTAATCAACGTGGCTGTGGTAGTTCAGTGTTCTACTTTCTTGATCATCTTTTCCCTTGTCAATGAATCCCTGGATTTTCTCAAGTAAGTTGATTTGTTCTCTGTAGAATAAACGAGAATTTTAAATTAGGTGTCAGTTACTCTGGCGCATAATTATTTATTTTTATGTTTAAGATAAAGAGCTTCGTCAAATCCTCACCATTTTTTCGTCTATAGAAACCCAATTTTATAGTATCTTGAGGCGGTAAATATTGTCCATGTTAAAATTTTGATTCTGTACTAAATTTTGATTCCCGCTCATTCTAAAAAAGTTTAATTTTAATGAATCTCTTTAGAAAATGAGGTTTAGCCAAGGAGTGAAAAATGTACTCAGGGTCAGGAAAAAAGTTGCAATTAATTTTCTTTGAATTTATCCCCCAATTTTTTAAATGATTTAGTGAGGTTTATAAGGAAAAAGCTGACCTTGTGATGAGGGCTCATTGTAAAAGAAGACAAGGAATGTATAGGACGCTACAGGTACTCACAGCTCAATTCAATGACTGCTCTCAAATGGTGTGGACGGGAGGAGTATTTTCGTTGGCAGTTGATCACGTCCTGATAAATGCAGCTACAATAAGACTGGCTGAGGCAGCTCCGATGCCAGGTTATTTGGCATTACCTTTAGGAGTGTTGGCATTCTTCCTGTGGGAGACACAGTTTCTGAGTGCAGGCTACATGGTCGAAGCATCTTTAAAATTTCAACAGACGCAACTTTCACGTGCCAACAAAATGGAGAAGATATTTGGACGATCTTGCAGAGAGTTGGCAGTGAAAGGACCTTTCTTCTCCATGAGGAAAGAAACAACCTTCACGTTCATGGACAACATCTTCAACTATACAATTAGTGTTCTTCTCATGTCGTAGTCATCGTCTTAACTCGTCAAAATTCATCAGAATTAAATTAAAGCGGACGCGATCATGAGTTTGCTTAGCCGTAGATTATAAATTGTCGTAATTACTTCTCGTGTAAAATTAATTTTAAAATGGTTATTCGCACATTTATCATTATTTTCAGTTCTCTGCCACATGTTGTTTTCTAGAAATTATGCAATTTCATGTACAACATAAAGTTGTATGTACGCTGCCACCTGTGATTTTGTAGTCCCCTTTCCCAATTATGATCATTTCTAAAACGCCCCTGTCTTCAATATTTCACTTGATGTGCTTGTAACTTACTAACTTGATATTTGACGGGTCTCCATTCAAAAACCAGAATCCACTTTTTCCTAGTTACGTTGGAATTCTGGACTATGCTCTTGTCACGGACCTGAGCCGCACATTCCTTCCCCAGTTCCATGATTGCGGAAGCAACGGAATAATAAACCCACACACACACACACACTCATCCGGGTACGAGAGAGTAGTAAGGAATAAATTATGTATATGTCTATATAATGTATAATTTGTTTCATTAGTTAATTATATTTATGTGCATTTTTTGAATACATAAATTTCATCTCTTCAGGAGGAAAAATAATAATAAAAATAATAATAATTAAATAAACGGGAGAGCACGTAAAGGATACCGGACTGAAGACACCATCCTAGATCAGAGGTCCACACTAGACTGTCTTCTCCAGAAAAATTTTTTCAATTCAAATTTTTCACAAAACTTAAATGGAAAAGAGGAACAGAAAGAGAGGGAGATGGAGGGATGTGCCAAGAAAGTATGACAAGAAGGGACAGTAATACGCCATGTATGAGCGACATAGTCCGTGTTACACTTTTTACTTGAACATTCTCTGTATTTTTTAAATCTAGCGTCCTGCAAGCCAAATCCAAATCAAAATGCATTGCACTATTTGAGGCTGATGACTTTAATCCCTGGCCATTTGCATACCTTTTATAACTAACATTTTAAATTTTGAAAACGTAAGCTCAACTATCAGATAACATTTTTTGAGTCAAAAATACTCCCCCAAAGGGCAGGCAAGAGCAGCAGTGATTTCGCTTAATAAACTACAAGTGAATATATATAATTCAGGGGAAAAAGGTTTACCAAAGGACAGCGACTTCTAATGCATACCAACATGTAATGAATTATTACGGTAATACGCTGTTCCCAATAATACCAACAACATTGTAACTGTATTATTGTACCGGTAATAATTTATTGTTGCAAAGAATTCAAAAAAGACTTATTATTTAAGGCACCCATAGAATTAGGAATTTGGCCCACAGACTTTAATTTATTCATTTTAATTTTTTTGGCCCACAGTTTTATTTTTTTCGACCCACAGAAATGAACTCCCAAGAGATCCGGAGATATAGATTTTTGAAATTGACTTCATGTGTGCATAGGAGACTAAAATGAGACCCTCAATTCTGAAGTAAAGCCAATTTCAAAAATGTGTACCTCGGGAACCCTTGGGAGTTATGCGAGATGAAAAAACACGTATCCCCTACTTTTTCATGAACTTTCAAGAGAAAAATAAAAACATAAAAGTTGGTCACTTTAGCGGCAGTCGCGGGGCCCTGACCTTTGGTGACTTCCAGAGGTCAGTAGTGACAAAAATTTCATACATTGTCAGAAACTGTTCCTTGTGGATATCAATCTCTGTGTCAAATATGAAGATTCTAGGTGGAAATATGAACAAAGGACCATTTCGAGGTTGGAGCTCCCAATGGATGGTCAATAACCTATACATTTTTTATGCCTATCTTGTAGAGCAGGTCAAACTGCATCTAGAAACGGAGCATGAGAAAAAGTTAATGATAAACAAATCCAACAGGCGGGTCCGCGTAAAGCATTTCCTATTAAAAACCAGTGAAAATGATCAATTTGGAAAAATCATTACCCCCAACTACAAATATGGAACAATTGGGCACTCCCCACCTGTGACCAACATGGATAGGTGAAGTTTTTGACGTCATGACCTACCCGCCAAGGATGGCGGGATCCCGCCAATGCTATAGGTGAAATTGGAACTAATGAAAAGCTGGCGGGAAATTTAAATCGGCATATGAAAACTATAAAAAATACAGCTTTGACTCATGAGCTCTCTAGAAAACATTGAAATCTGTGGCCCCTGGAGCGATTTTTTGAATCGTCGGCCAACTTGACATTTTCAGCCGCGACGGCTGCTGTCGGCTGACTTGACGCCCATTGTGTGTGGTCCATTCTATTGTTTGTTTGCTGCTAAAAATTGTATTAAAAAATTGCTGTATATTCTGATGAATTGATTTTATTTCGGTGTCCATGTCAGTTGCTTATGGGTGTTAATTTTAGCGACCAACACTTTTTATTTTACTATCCTGTCGGTTGACAAAGCTGCATTTCCCAATGAGAGTATCTCTTAACCTATCAGCAAATAAAGTGAAAATAATTCAAATGTGATATTTCAAGTACACACAAATCATCATTGGGAAGTCTCATTAAAAATGTAGATGCTCAAGAACAACAAAATTTCACCCTTGACTTTCACAAAATTCATCCCACTATTCCCTGTGACAAAATAACCTCCAGTACTTTTATACAGGGACCATAAAGAGGCTCTTGTGACCCAGGTCTTTAAGCTAAACAAATTTCCCTCCTTTGAAACTGAAAAAAAGAACCAAAAATTGGATCATCAGTCAAAATTCAAATTGTAGAAAACCTACGACGGTGGCTTTTACAAATGTTTAGTGAGTCACTACTAGTGACATGTCAAACTACCAAGTCAAATATTCCCATCAATTTTAATTCCATCATCAAATCCAACAACATCAGCAGCTTAAACGCAATTAAAATCAATCAAAATTTTATTCCTATTTTAACAATTTACACAGCCAACCTCTAAGAATATTCTGGTTTTAATGGGAAACTTAATTACAGCATGAACATTAAAATTTCTACTCGAATTTCTATCACAACTCCAACCTAAATAATGGAAAAGTATAGGATGAAAAATAATGGAGTTAAATCAAAATGTTCTTCGATACCTCCAAAAAACTAAAATAAAAAAGTTTCCATTCAACTCCAAATTAGCCTCTGGTTGAAAGCCACAAAACTAATATTCGTCCTTTGAATGAGAGCCTTTCTTGGAGGACCCTTTGAAGGGTTGAGGTGGCTGCTGGATTGTTTTTGAAGCGATTCCCAATTTTAGTTTTAATCCTTCTGTCCAATTATCCCTTTTGAATGTGCCTTTTAGGATAGTTGAGAACCCACAAATATTTCATCATTTGTGAATTGGGTGTGAAAACCCATTCTTGAAATCTCAAAGTGAACCTAAAGGAGCTCTATATATAAACTCCTCACTCACTCAGTTCCATTCCTGTGTGAACAGACCTTCAAGAGGGCATCAACATTTGGAAATTTTGGATTAGGGAAACATTTTGTAAAAAATAAACTTTAAGGGCGTCAGTCAAAACCCACATCAAGTCTTGGAGGACACTTTCATTCAGCTTACAGGGTTCTCTAAATTGGTGGAATAGAAATTTCCGGACTAATTTAATTTCTTTCAACTCAGAAAAGTTAAATTGTAACTTTCTCGTAACTGTCTTTCACTCGACAAGTAGTTTAAAAGGTGTTCAGCTGGAATTGTAGATAAGTGAATCAGCCTGAATTTCGTGTCTGATTTTGAAGGTAAACGCAGAATTATAATGTAGAATTCAAAGCTTTTGTCGTATTTCATAATTGTTGTGGGTTTTCTATTGGACCTTAGGCACAAGCATGAATACTGACATGATTAAAAAGTTTGAGAAGGAATCGACGTTATCAACAGTTGATGAGATGTTGCTGCCAAGCGGAAGTGGGCCGAGTGAAGATGAAGAGGATGAAATGAGGAAGAATAAAGCCATGGAAATGATTTTCCAGAATCCAGGTGTAAGTCAATCAGAATTACAACAATTTATTACTTTATTTGATGAAACCCTGTGGCATTACAAAATCACAAATAAAATGTACATGCAAATTGAAGTAAAGACGTTTGGTCATTTTGTTTGGAATATAAATTTAGGTCATTCAAATATTTGAAAAAATAATTGGACTTGTCAATGACTTGAGTGACCTCAAACATTGTCGTGTGATCAACAAAAAATGGAGGGACACAACTACTAAAGTGATGCTCAAGATGAATTCTGCTTTTGTGGCACTCAAATTGGATTCCAGAACGCTGAAATATCAAAAGTATCAAGAATCGATCGACTATCCTAAGGATTATTACTTTAATGCCATCATGTGCTCGTACCACTTGGAGGATGAACAGGATGTTAAGTATAAGGATGCTCAGAATTTGACTGATCTCATGGAAATTGTGGACAAGTCCACCCAATTTCCCTGCACAACATTCGTCATCTACAAAAGGAATCTGAGAGATCTCGTCATGAAAGATTTTTTCAAAGTTGTTGGAAAATTCATAAAAACTCTGAAACTGGTGAGAGTAAATGGAATGTCTGTAAAATTTGGTAAGCTTTTAGGGCTCCATTGTCCCAATTTGGAGTCACTCTACATGGAAGGAGGTCCCATAGGAGAGGATCAGATTCTGTGGAATCCTGACAACATTTCGGTTGAGCTTCCAAAACTCAAGATGTTGGACATTAAACATGTTTATCTGTTTGGGCAACGAGGAGAGAGTCCGTTCAAAATGCTAGAAACTCTCGTTGCACCCAATTTGCAAGTAATCAAGGGATTTCACCTGTTTATTGACTGGGATGTAGTAGCTGATGCTAGAAAAGCTCAGTTCGTCAAGGAGCTGAATTTTCATGCATGTACAGATTCCAGCAAACTGACCATATTAGAGATGTTTGTTCAAGTTGGTCCACAACTGGAGTCTTTAAATCTTGATTTTTGGTGCACCTTAAACTCTCTGGATGAAAAAAGCAGGTGGATGAGGCTCATACAGAAGTTATTGGATTTGAGCAAAACCACATTGAAGTCTTTCAATTTGTATAGAATTGAAAATGTGTTCGAGAATCTCAAGTTTCCAAAATTTTTTCAACTTCGAGAGATCCAACTAAACTCATTGACCGCAGTTGTAAATCGTGTGAGGTATCCTTATGAAATCTTGAGTGATGACATCTGTCCTAATCTGCAAATCATCAAGGGATTCCACATGTCCAGAGATGCACAAGGAGTCGTCACAGCTGGGAAAATTCATTGCGTCAAGCAACTTCATTTTTCTCTTCGTAGACATGAACTAGAGCTTTTGAAATTATTTGTGAGTGGAAGTCCGCAACTTGAGATTTTAGACCTTCATGTGTGGCTAAAGGACTTGGATCTGAAAAGGGAGTTGACTTGTTTCCTGGAAAAATTATTGGACTCGAGCAAGGACACGCTCAGAGGTTTCAAGTTTAATGGAGTTGGAGATGCTTTTGAAGACATGACATTTCCAAAATTTTCCAAACTTGAATACTTTGAGGTTGCGGTTTTGAATAAAAGGATTTTCCCAAGAGGAATCAACTTCATAGAGACCTTTCCCAAATTGGAAATCCTCGATCTTCAGCGATGTAATTTAGACGAAAAGTTTCGTAGCGATGAATACTGGAATGAGTG
>JAQHQX010000844.1:0-10775 GCA_034694425.1 Arrhopalites sp. Gr-Col-00791 | reverse complement strand
CAGAAAAGGCCGTTGAAGGTCTCCACCAAATATCATATCTCTATGACAGCGCATAAAGTATCTAGAGCGATTAGGGTGTGGGGGTATGGTGGTGAGGGTATAACTTTACGGACATGATCGGGACGGGTTTCGGGACGGGACGGGACAGACCTTATCCCGACCCGTCCCGAACGGAGCACTATATCATTTGACCTTTTGACCTGATACTTCCAGGATGGGTTTATTGGACTCTTGTGCTGTCAAAATAAGTGGCGGCACTTTGAATTTTTGGCGGGAACATGAGAAATTTAATTTAAAAATTTAAAAATAGAAACTAATGGTAAAAAAACAAATTCTAAGGGAGGGAAAGATAGGTCTTTCATTAATATCCGTCAACACTATCAAAGTCTAGACACAATATTCCTCGTCGTGTAATTTCTAGATGCTTTTTGAGACAATTGGCCTGATTTTCAAAATTCTGAAAAAAGTGTGACGGTGACCTTGCACACGCTGACCACCAACATTTTTAATTACAGATTTTGATCCGCTACAAGATTATTTAAGTCACAAGTGGGTACAAAATCGCCGGCAGAGTTTATTTTCGGGGCCCGTTTTGTTATCTTAACCGATAGGGTCCTTTAAACGTTATTTTGAATAATTTTCTGTGAAAAATAGAAGTTTGAAAAGACTTTTATAACATTTGCTCCGTTTCCACAAATGCCCAAGTGGTCATACCCAGCCGGCTACGCTGACACGTTGCAACGTGTTGGTTTGACTTAGGAATTGATTTTAACTCGACCATTTTAATCAACTACAATACGTGACAGGCTGTCACGTATTGTATTGCTGTCACTGACAGCAACTCTTCATCTAATACTTTACGATCAGTATTTAACTCGATACTCTTCAACGTGAATGGAAAATCTGCCGTTACTACAAACCTGGTTTGGTGGAGAAAAAATGTTCAAGATTAGCTAAATGTGACGGAGAACATTTTGTCCCAGATACACCACAGTTACAGTTTAGCGAAAAAACTGTTCGCTCAGCAGATTCTCCACCCACGCTCTTCAGTTAATTTGAATCGTGTTCTATGCAATGACAACCTCAACTGAATACTCTATTCAAGAATCAGCTAAAGTGAAACATTTGAGCTTGTATTTGTGGTTGGCCTTCATCTCCATCGATCCGACTGCTTGACGGAAAGAAAGAAACAGTCGACATCACAATCCAATCGAGTGACACTCGATCTGCATCATTCAACTGAAACTAATTTCACAAATATCCAATTTCATCCATCTCCATCTTTCAACTGTAACAAAAGAATCTTCTACTCAACATTTTTTTTATTTCAACAATTGCGATTTTACTGGATCTGTAAAACTATTTTTGATAATCAAAATTTCATTGGTTTCCTACTTTACTTACACCATCAATTTCAATGGTACTTTTTACTAAGTTCTGATTAAATCACTCTGAAAACAAGTAGATAAAGTGGATATAAAACAATTTCCAAAACTATAAAAGAACATGATTCAACTCACGATTGTCAGATAATTTTAACTTTTTATTGAGAATCAGTTTTAAGTTGTCACAAATTATGCTTCATTAAAATTTCTAAAAAAAATTCAAAATTAACTTGAAGATACAGCTTGACGAGATGGTGGATAGGGATAGAGTGATTGTATTTCTGATCCTCGGTATAACCACAATTATTCAAGTAGAGGGAAATTCAAATAGTGGAATTAAATTATCAGATCGAAAATCCATCATAAAATTGAATAAATTGTTGGGTGACGACAGTCTCTGTTTCCTCGTTGTGCTCTTTCACCCGCAAGTGGATATTGGAGATGTAGAAGATGGTCGTCCATTCAAAACCACCCACTCCCTCCTCCTCTACACAAAGTTAAAAGAACGCCAATTTCTAAATTTCATCGATTTACAGGTGGATAATACCTGGAAAACTTATTTTGACATGAGAAACTTGAAATGTCACATCATCATTTACCAACCACCTACTGAGGAACGGAGAAGGAAAGGTGGGTTCATTAAGCAAATAGTCGATGAGTATGTCGATGATACTTATCGTCCACTACAAGTGAAATACTATGAATTGATTTTGTTGCTCGTAGAAAATAGAGTAGAAGATTCTAGAGTGAAATTTATCATTAACCCAGCAGTTCCATCCATTTTGATAAATTTGTACGAAAGAAACGACTCCAATGGAGTTGATCGCATGTCTGGTGTCTGCTTTTTCAATTGGTTCCGTGAAAGCATTTCTGTCATTTATAAAGCTTTTGAATGTCCCCAAGAAACCTTTCTGTCATCAGGCGTTTCCAATAAGAGTCCATTGAACGGGGGCTGCATACAGGAAATTCTAAGATGCCACAGCAATATCACAGAAGATGGCCGCATTATGAATTGGCAATTTTTAAAAGATACATTACAAAAAAACGAGATTCTTGATTACCACAATACTTATGTATATCTACTGAAGGGCTTCAAGGGTTTCGTGTTGGGATCGGCATCACCAGCAAGTAGACGATATCCAATTTCATTAACACTTACAACTCTCTTTTTCATTTATTCTGCTTTGAATTGTACCACAGTTTTTAGCCCACTCACTGACGATAATTTCACAAAATACGAATGGAAGTTTTGGATTCCAAGCGGAGAAGACTATTCCGATCTTTATACTTATGGCCATTCAATGGAGGTCTGTGAAATTGGGTCAGTTGAAGGTTTCAGGTTCATCACAGCAGACAGTGTGGAGACACTACGAGAGTTTTTTGCTGTCTATTTGCAGCCATTTCAGAACTCGATTTGGATCGTCATTGCAACATTAATATTCACAACCTCATGTTTTCTAGCCATTTCCTCAATCTTCTGCAGTAAAGATATTTGCGAGAAATTGAGATGGAGGTTGAAATTGGTATTGGAAATTGTCGGCAAGATTTCATTGTCTGGTGTAAATTCCATTTGGAGGATTTTGATAGAGCAGCCAAATTACGATGAATTCATTCACAACTCAGTTGAAAGACATCGAGAGATTCGCAAGGACAAACGTTGGATGAAAGTCTATGGATTTGTTTTGGGGATGTGGATCCTCATGGGAGTCCTCCTTACAAATTGGTACAAATCCATCATGCAGGCCAACTACATGTCCCCCTTCCCATTTCAAACAAACTGGACCAACATCGAACAGTTCAATTGGCCTACAAATGACTTTGCTGTCTACAGCATTCAGCGCACCTGTCCTGTATCTGAATTCAGACTTCCTAAGACGTTTAACGTTTATAGGAACTATGGATACAAAGATGTTGTAATTACACGATTTGAAGAGTTGAGCTTGATCGAGCTGTCAAATATCTGGGGTTTCGGACGGCGGTTGGGATCAGAATTGTTGTTCAAATTAATTGCGCTTTCGCTTCGGCAGTGGGAAACATGTTATTCTAGTGATTGCATATCTGAAGGTGATCAGGGATTTCTTGTGCCTTTTCACATGTCTCCCTACGTACGTTGTGCTGACTGTCAGAAATATGTTGATTGGTTTCCTGTTCTCTTCAAAGTGAAACCAATTTGCTTGCAACAGTTGGACAATCCTCAGGAAACCCCAATTGAAAAGTTATTTCATAGATCCAGGACACTTTTAATTGTCGAAGCGAAACAGTTCCAATCAATTTGGAACACATTCAAGAAGGCGATGAGTAGAAATTCAAGCTTGAGATTTGCTCATAATGGGAATGTCAAAGAGGATTATTTAAAAACAGTCCGATCTTTCGGATTCAGCCCCGTTGCCACCTCATACTTGCAGTGGATGTTCTCTAAACCGATCGGGAATTTGGTTCCCACAAGAATCAAGATATTGAGCAACTCTGGAATTTATAATTATTGGGACAGATGGGACGAGATTAATAATGCGGGTGAAGCAACCAACAATTCAAGTTTATTAGCTTCAGATGAAAATGTGGATGTTGTGAGACCACTTGGAATTGTGTCATCAGATATCCACCTCATCTTCGAGTTGTCTGCTCTGGCCAATTCTTTGGCTGCGATTATTCTTTTCATGGAATTCATGTTTCACATCAAGTGGAACTACCTTCGTAGAAGGATATGGAGGATGATGATGAAGACTTGGAATCGAATGAAATAGTGGATGACCTTCATTCGTCGTAGCTTCTAGAAAAAATTTGTAATTCCATCATCATCTAATGAACGCTAAACGTTTCATCGATTCTCAAATAAAAATTATGCTAAGCGCTTTTGTCGCATGAGAAATATGAAATCATTTCATATTTCTCATGCGACATTTCATTGAAATGCCACCTCCTTGTATACCCATCACCTACAACGAAATGGAAAGGTTCGTGGAGTTATATACTAGTGTGGAATATGATGTTAAATATTTATCAAACGGAACATATAAATCCCACGTGCCCCTTATTGAGTCGCAACAGTTGAAACACCCTAAAAACTCATTGAGAATTTATTTCATAGATCCAAGACCCTTTGGATTGTAGAAGCGAAGCATTACCACCCACACAAAGTATAATGAGGTCAATATTGCAATGTCACGATTATTCAAAGTTGAGAAATGCTCATAATGTGAATGTGAAGGAGGATTATTTAAAAACAATCAAATCCCTCGGCTATACCCTCATTCCCATCTCATTGTTTGAAGTGATGTTTTCTAAATCCATCGCGAATTTGAGTCCCACAAGAATCAAGATTTTGAAGATCTCTGGAATTTACAACTATTGGATCAATTGGCAACACATTCGAAATGAGTAGGTGGCTACGACAATACCAATTGCGAAAACTAATTGTAGTTATTTGCAATTCAAAGACAATTCCATGATGAATAATTTAAATGATAATAATTTTATTTCAAAAGGTGATACAGTAATTGTCTTACAATGTCTCACAAGTTACACAATACTATGTAGTTGTAATTTACTTAGTATTTAAACAGGCACTTTGTTAACTTTGCTACTACACCACACTACTCTCTGTACATAACCACTCACTCCTCTCTATTTATGTACATTGTCTTTCTTTCCCTCTGCTTTCTTCATAAAACTTAGAATTTTATTTGAAAGTTTTACTTTGTTCTCCTTTTGTTTGTAGGAAAACTTGTGTCTTGTTGTGCCTCTTTCGAAAAGTTATTTAAAATAAAGTTATTAAATAAATAAAATCCAGCTTTTTTTTGTCGTCAACCTACAACTTTTTTTGTCGAAAATTTGTGAAATTTTGTAACTGCTCCTGCATTAAATTCTACATCGTGTTACATGACAAACTTGTATTATTATGGCATGAAGAGTAAAAGTACGTTGAAAATGTCTCAGAAATATAATTTTGATCCTCGCTGAGCTAAGTTCTTTTTTCAACGTTACGAAATTCTAGAATACTCTAAAATTAACCATTTAAAAACATAGGCAATCTTGATTTAGGTGTTGGCGTGTTTGAATGTTTAAATATGGACACCCTCAATCACAATTTGATTTCGCTTCTCTAACTAATAAAATGGAACCTTCTACAAAATTCAAAGCAATTTAATTGGTAGCCTAAAAACCAGTTTTCTTTTGAAAATAATCACGCCGCACTTGCTGCTGCTGTCAATTCAAAAAGTTCAAAATCCAAAGTATCCTTTCTAGTGAGTTAAGTTAAACAAATTTTGGTGTGGGAAATTAGAGGAGAGTTTGGTCTACAATCGGGTGTTCGCAGTTTTCCGGAACCAACCGGCACTTTCTTGCTGTGGAGTTTGACAGTTTTGTCATTTACTCTAATGCATTTTCAAAACTTCCTTCTATTTTTCCGCCAACAGGAAATTTTTTTTAAATTTTAATATTTCATCAACAGGTGACCCCTAGACAGTAGTTGACGACCAGAGCAATTAAAAAGACGACATCGGGGGAATTGTGATTTCACCAAAATTATCCTTTTTTTCTTGAATCGGGCACAGTGTGCGCTGGTGGGCATCCCAAAATATGAAACTTTTCATATAAAGTCATATTTTATGAAGTACCAGCACCAGCTCAAGTGTATTTCGAGCTTCCGCAAAGCCACTTAAATTAAATTGAACTGTCAATCAAAATATTTGACCATAACATTTATATTGGCGTACATTCACTTCCTGAATCTGTCAGAGAGTTCTAGAACAAAACTAAAATGTTCCAGAAATGGGAAACAAAAGGATTTCTGTGCTCTTGAACTTTGGACAAGTTTCCAGAGTTGTCTCAAGTTTCCTGCAACATTCGTACAATCATCAATGGCTAGAGAACAGATAGAAAAACTAATGACAAAGCGTTTCAAATGACTGGTTCTCCCATCTCATCCCGTCTTAATTGAAAATTGTAGAAAAGTTGGAAAAATTTAATTTAATCAGAATTTTGTCTTAGAAAATCAAAATTTAACAATATAATTTAATTCAATTTACAGTATTGAACTAACACCGTGGAAACCAAATGAGCATCTTGAAATTAAATTTCAATTGTAGTTTTTTTGCACTGGGAACTTCAATTATTAATTGCAATTTGAATTTAGACAAGGAAAAATTAATTTTAAATAAAAGTGATTCCTGGGATACAGAGCAAATGGAGGGTTAAGTTTCCTCAAAAATATGTGAATGAAATAGAATCCCCTACAAGCAACATTACAAGTTTAATGATTCCAGCTAGACTCCGGCGCCGACGTCAGCCGGCTGAATTTTTCAGTTCAAAATTATTCGCGGTCCCGCTGACAAGGAAAAAAACTTCTAAGGTCAGCTTTTTTTACAAAAATTTAATAAATATAAACCATGAAATATTTTAAAAGCGCAAATATGCGCAGCTAAATAAAATTCAATAATTTTCTCTGGTTCATTCTCTTCAACTCTGTCATTTCAAATCCCGTTCATTCGCTGTCATTTAGTTGCTACAACGACTTCAACTTTTGCTATGGGAGTAAATGGGAATGAATAAATTCTACATTTTATTTTGAGGTCGTGCAATGATTACAAACGACGAAAATGCACTCACACATCACCCAGGTCATTATCATTCACAATTTAATAGAGTAATGCGAGTATGCTTTTTTATCGAATCCGGCTCAGTGTGCGCCGCCTACTAAAATTTATATAAAAAATATCCGCCATTTTAAGCCGCCGATCGAATTTTTTTCGTCGGCGCTGGAGTCTAGTTCCAGCTATTTACAAGTAATCCCAAATAGTACAAACGAAATGGAGACAATACGAATTTACAAAAAAAAATAATAGTAAAAAGTCTTGAATACTCGACGTCATGACGTTGTAACTGACGTGTCAGGTTACACAATTTCTCAAAGTCTTACAAGAATAATTAAATGTCACTTAATATTTGATTAGCTGGAATAATTGAATTTCTCCTTAATTGCCTACAATATTTATGAGAAACCAAATGTTATGTTAGCTTAAGCTTAGTCGCGAACTAGAATTCCACCTTGCCCAGAGTGGATTAGTAAGTTTCCTCAAACATTTGTGAAGGAAATACATTTCCCTACAAGACTACCAGTTTTAATGGTTCCAGCTATTTACAAGTAATCCCAAACAGTACAAACGAAATGGGGACAATACGAAATCTACAAAAAAAAATTACAAACTGAAAATTCAAATTGGGAGAGTTTGCGTTGGTGGTGTTGGTCCTTCGTCATTCCTTCTCATTTTGAATTTTTTGAAAAAATTTATTTAACGGTAAACCTACCCCATTTCAAGTTTCGACACGTCATGACGTGTCGACGCGTCGACATCAAAGTCCTTGACGATTTAAACGAAATGAAGTTTTATTCATTCGAGTTTTGTCCTGCAGAACTTTTGTTGGTTTTGATCTGCTCGTCAGCAAAAGAATATAGCTATCATCCAGAAACGAACAGATGACATGAACAGTCACTACTTAAATATAAACAAGATTAAACACGATTAGTTCGTAACAGCATCAGGTCGTACGTATTCCAAATGGAAAGTTCTCCCACCAAAGACGACGAATATTGATGATTTCATCAGGGTGCTAATTTTAAAGGCAAAGACAAATAAAAAGGGAATTGTGAAGGAATTGAATTGACCAAAGAAAATCCGTGAAATATGTTGACTCGGGATCAACTCAAGTGGAATTTCAGATCTTTTGAAATTTGTTGCCTCCTCCACATTTACCCCTTCAAGATTAACAGAGTCACTGGATTCATGCAAATTGACCAATCCACTTGGTCAAAATTTACATTCAAAGTGTGGCAATTTCTTGTGCAATGTCACATTTTGCATTGGGTGGGTCAGACAATTTATTCGATTTTATTTGGACAACCAAAACTCCAGCAACGGATACTCATGCTTATGGCATCGATGGTATATGTCGTTTACAGCACTATTGGACCATTTGTATTTGTTCGTTGGCCCGAATTAAATGTGAAACTCTGCAACGAATTTACAAAATGTTCAGGTAACAAATTAATTCTAGAATCGGAAACAAAAGTTTTGTAAATTCTTTTGATATTCTTTCAAGAACAGATGGGTTGGAGTTGATGAACCGAGATGATCCTCAACATGAGCTTAATGGACGACCGAATGAATTGAGATCTTTCAAAGAGCTTCTCATCTCCTACCTTCCCTTTAACTTTTCTACAGCCATTGTGGATTATGCTATCTTCTATGTAGTTGACATGTCTATGCCTGCTCTCCTGATAAATTGGTTGCCCATCAAATACCACAATTTACTCACCATCTTCATTTCTGTCACCCTCGACACTTTAATGATGATGATATATATCACACTTATTCATTTTATCATCTACTGTCTATTGTTTTTCATCAACACACTCGTCCAGAGTCTTGATCTCTCAGCACAAAGTGTGTTGTGGTTTGGATCGACCATGTAAATCCACCTCACGAATTACAACCAAAATCTATAATTTCAATGCCTTTCAAACAAAAAGTCTAACTTGAATCCATTTTATTTAAATCAGATTTGTCAAGAAAAGTTTTCATGGAAATGACTTTGAGGAATTTCGGAAGGTCGCTCGGACTCACCATCTTCTCCTCGTTCTCTTCAATCTCAGTTGGTCAACAAGTATTTTTCTGACTAAAGTCTTTTTTCTCAGTATCGCTATTTGTGCTGGATTTGGAGCAATTCGATTGTTTTCATCTGATACTGAGTTGGCTTTCTTTTGTTGCTGGATATGCATAATTGTCATCATTATGTATGTTAGCGCCTTCAATACAGCTTTTGTGATCCCTGATAAGATTCAAGAGGTCAAGCAAAAAGTGTTGGTCGAGTCACAAAAGTTCTCACTGAGAGAGAATCGAGAATTTTACAGGACATTCTGCTTGTCGATTCCACCTTTGGGAATTAAATGTGGACAATTTTCGACCATGGAGAGGGCTTCAACTCCAAATTTTGTGGATTTTATTTTTCAAAATATTGTTGACCTGCTCCTTACACTTTAAAAATCTTTCTATATTGTTTTTATGCTTTAATAACTTAAATAGTACATAAATGCAAGGAATGACAACTACAAAGTCGAGTTTGGGTAACGATTTCATAACTTTATATATATATACATATACTAATATTTTGTAAACTTAAAAATAAATAGAGATATTCATCAGAGTGCACATGAACTTTGAAATAAAAAATGCCCACCGCCATTTGCATTTTCGGTATTTCCCGGGCATTGAATATTTTTTCCGGAAGGTCGTGCTGTCCGATCCAGCTCCTCATAGGACGCGTTACAAGGATGACGACGACTACTGTCACCACGAATCTGATCTGGATATTCCTACGTCGGAGTTATCGGAATATTAAACGGTCAACTTGTATACTGTGTAGCGTAATAATTAAATTATCGTACTGTCTGTAATAAATTTTAAACGTTTTGTTTAAAGTTTATAATTTTAATCGACAAAATTCTTCGAGTTCCTTTAACCAACATTTTTTCCGAAATTCGACATGACTATATTTTTTAGATGTAACTTTAATGACTAAATCAAATTGACCAATGTACACAGAATAAATGAATTTTTAAATGGACATTAACAAAGTACAATTCCAAGAAATGTTTTAACGATAAATGTTTTCTTGATAAGAAACAATGGCAAAAAATTTGCATATTTTTAAATTCATCTTGTTCAATGCACCATCAGGGCCGTAAATAGTAAAGCTTTGCGTTCAATTTCTAACAAATCCAACTTCAGTATATCAAATTGTAAAAAATGTTTGCCCATAATACCAGAAAAAATTTAAATTGACCTTGAAAAATTGTGAAATTTAATTTCGTTAATTAAAAACTAAAGCACCGCCACCTGTTATTGAAGTGATGACCAAACAAACAATCCTGACCTTAAAATTCTAGGTGCCCATTATACCTCAAGCACTTCCAACAGTCAAAGCTTTTTTGAAATTGTATTTGTTCTGGTCATAAATGTCAACCAATCCAATGACCGCCACACTAAAAGGATCATCAAACATTGTGGTATCTCATATAAAATTTTTTAGAATAGGGCAAATTGAGACAAAAAGTTTCTCCTCTCATACCTACACTTAGTAAGCTTTCTACGGTAGTAAAACTTGAGAAAACAAAATTAGGTTAATTTCCAATTCGTTTACGCCATAAATTCAGACTGCCGCCACCTATTTCTGAGGTAGAAGGTTCTCATGAACCTACCGTCAACATTCCAGGTCAGTAGGTCAAAGGACGAAAAGCTTCTCCTTGCACCAAATCAAATAGTCGCTACATGTTGGATTTCTCTTTAAAACTGTTCTCAAATTTTTGTCTCTGTTCGAAATGGTCGCCAGATA
>JAQHQX010000843.1:0-10780 GCA_034694425.1 Arrhopalites sp. Gr-Col-00791 | reverse complement strand
ATAACGAATTTTATTTCCGAAATAAATTATTTCTATTTCCATGAAAAATTAGGACCCCTTTTAAGTAAACGTCTGTAGCTGCACTGTAGTTCTTTAGGAAAGTTGACTTGAAGAAGTCATGAATTAAATACTTTTTAGGCACTCGATGCACATGTTCAAGTTATTAAAGGATATCAGAAAAATATGAATCATTCAAAACAAAATCCATTCAGACGTTTTAAGGTAATGGCTTCTAAATTAGTACAGAAGTACCTTCAAACACTTTAAAGATTTTGGTATTCGGAAAACTCAACCCATGGAGAATCAGAAACCTGACTATAACCAATCATGAGATTCGTTTGTTACAAGTCGTGAGTGAAACGAGCGTGTTAAATGGTATGCAGACACACTCTTTCCGTGAGATTAATTTCCGTGGGTTGAATTTTTCGGGGTTGACTTTTCCTACAATCGAAGCTTTTTTATGATTTGTGAAATGGATTGGTATTTTCTAGAAATACGTTTGAACGATGTGATGTATTTCCTTTTCTGCTTCGCTCCTAAATATTTACATTTATGTAAAGGCTCGTTGTTTGTACGCTTAAAGGTAATAATTACATCTTACCCAAAATGATTTTATATGAAACTCGACTTAATTCTCTATTGACTTTCATAAGTTTCATAATTTAATTGTGCATAGTTTAATTACAAATTAAGTTTCAAAATAACTTTGAAAAAATGATGCCGTGTCCAAAAATGACCCATCCCCGTACCCTGGGTCACTTTTGGACCCAGCGTATTTACATTACATTGTACGTAATCAACTTCAATTGATCAAGTTTAATTAAAATTGAAAATAAAATAGCATAGAAACATTTCTAAATTCACACGATAATTCTTAGCAATTGATTTTTCACTTTTTTTGCTTCTAGATTAGCCTCACTGTAATAGATTTTCTATAATTAAGTGGGTCATTTTTGGAACATTGGAGTTTGTCATTTTTGGGCAAGATCAATGATTCTCATTTAGTCGTTTCAAAATGACAATATTATCATTAGTACGAACATTTACAATACCCAGTTAAGGTTTTTTAAGAAGAAAAAATGTTAAGGTATCAAGTGAATCAGTAATACTTTGCCTCCTGTTATTAACTAGAGGATAAATGAACTATCACCTTTAAAACAGCTCCGGACTATTCCTGGTCGAGAATTCTAACTAAAAATTTTGGATGCTCGTTAGTTTCATTTAATTGTAGCCAAAAATAAAATTTTGACAATTTCTTAATTCTGGGTGATTGAGCTATCTATAACAATCGTTACTTTGCCTCTAATCCAATTACTCATTATGATAATTCGTATTTTATGAGTGGGTCAGTTTTGGCCATGGGTTAATTTTGGACCGGCCTCCCCTATTTAAAAGCAAAATTTAAAAGTTTTGTATAGTTATGGCATTGCAGGCAAGTGGAGTGAAGTGACACTTGTTTTAAGTTTAAACAAATATTTTTTATGAATTTTTGACAGATTAATTAAAATGTGTGAGTTCAAATAACTAAATGACATATGTTGCATCATAAATATTGGTAATGGCATAAAAGTTTTAGATTCCGCAGTATTATTTATGATTACCGGCAATTATCCGTTTACGAGTAAATACCGGAAATTACAGTCACAATTTTCTGTTTACAGTAAATGCACAACATTGGTGAGAACCAGATGAGTACGAAAAATATCACAAGTATTGACTGACCCAAGACCTTTGAATGTTTGACAGCAGAAAAAGAAACCCTTTTACTATCTCTCTCACATGGAGCTCCCATCTTCGTATTTTCGTTTACAAGATCAATTCTTTGCCATTTAATCACAACTTCCAATTGGATAAACTTGGTTGAGTAACCCAATCCTATTTCTCATAAGTCAAAAGATTTTCCATCATTTCCATTTTATTTCTTCAAGTAAAGCAACAATATTCAGATGAGTTGATCACAGTAGTCAAACTTCATACTTTAATTTAAAAGATGTTTTTCATTTTTGAATTTCTGGTATGAAATTCAAAATGAAACTTTAGGCTTTTTCTTCAGATTCACCACTTGCAATAGGAGGTGGCGACAAATCAAACTAAAAAGCCAAAAAATTCCGAATTTACCCAAAAACCCTAAATTTTCATGAAAAAACAGATTTCTCTGGTTTTTGCAGAATTTCGAAGTATGTACATTTTTCAAAATTTTAAACTAAATATTTTGACTGGAACGCTTAAGTTAGCAATTGAATTTTTTGTAGATTTCGTGATTTTCCATATAATTGTGATATTGACTGGACAAAAGAAGCGAAAATGATTGTATACCAATTGCAAGTCTCGATCAAGACTTATTTTCGTTTGGAAAACAAGTCAAACTTTGTTGTTATTGTGTCACGCACGACAAGATTGCCTTCTTTTCTGCAAGCTGATTAGATAATGAAACAGTTTTAGGATCATCCGCTGAAAATGCTGTAATTCTTATATCGACTACATCTTGCAGAATGGAAATGGACTCATCATATCGTTCAAGATCCCAAAGAACTTGACTAATACGCTCCCTAATCAACAAAATATCCGGATGTTGTGGTTTCAGGGATTTCTTTTGAATTTCATAAACTTCATTCCACATTTCAAAGGACTCTTGAAACTTCCCACAACGTCTCAATGCATAGGCCACGGAAACCATAGTATCCAGTACACCAAGATGGTCAGGTGGAAAAATTGTAAGTCGTCCTTTATAAATTTTATTGTACATCTCCAAAGACTCCTTATTCTCTCCTTTAGCCAGCAGGACAAATGCCATTTTTTTCATAGCCAATAGGACTTGTGGATGATTTTCATGGTACATATTTCTTCTACCTTCATAGACCTTCGTAAACATTTCCAATGACTCTTGATACTTTTTCTGATCTCGCAATTCATCCCCCTTATTCATCATTGTCCTCAGCTCCATTTCAATATATTTATTCATCTTCATGTCCTTCTCCATCTCCATTTTTTTGCCATAAACTATTTTGTTCACTTCCGTTGCCTCATCGTACCTGCCCTTGGAGTTCAGTATCTGTGCCATCAGTGTCATCATTTCTAACCAAAATTCCATATTGATATTTAGCGACTTACAAAAACCTTTAGTGAGCAGATTTATAATTTGTGATGAATCTGCATTTCCATCCGAAGTTATAAATTTTAATCCCTTCTGACAAATTTCATTGATCAATTTTAAAGCTCCCTGGTTGTCGTCGCCATCACGAACTTTCAAATTCTGTTTATCTGCGTTAGTTTCTTGTGGTACTCGGTCTGTGGGATCTTGAACATTGAACCAAATTGGTGCCCTATGAGTTGACTTTAGTATCTGCTCCAACTTAGTCCATCCGGCCAGTAATATCAATTGACTAGTAGCGACATTATCTAGAATTTCCAAACAATTTGTCATGTCTTTCGCAGTCTGTTCAGTGGTCTCTTTGATTGAGCTTAAATTTTTTAAAAGTAGTTCAGGCATGTCAAATGTTGAGTCATCGATGAGCTCATTGTAGATCCGGTCAATTTGTTCCGTCGAATAATCTTTTGAAACAAATTCAGATGGATCACCCACATCTCTTATTTCATGTCCAGATGGAGGTAACAGAATCTTGATCTTGACAAATGATTGTTTTTTGTAATAATCTGGATGTGTTTCAAAATCAAAAGGTCGTCTCAACTCGTGCCAAATTTTCTCTCCCTTTCCATCCGCATTCTTTTCGGCAAGAATCAATACCATTGCAGTCACATCATCATTTGTACCCTGACAATGACTGTAGAATGCGGGAATTGGTACTTGAAAAAATTTAGCAGTTGTCATGGAAACCTCATTTTCATTCGACCACTCAAAACGGATGCCATCTTCCATCAATTGCTTGTACCAGGACTTGATCTTGGAGACAATACTTGGTTTTGTCGTTGACGTATGAGGATTCTCGACCTTTTGCTTCTCAATCAAATGACTGACACAACAAGAGGCAGCGTAGGCTGCCAACTTTTGAATTCCTTGCATTTGACTTTTCTCCGATTGTTTCTTCTTGCTAGAACCCGGAGAAAATGGGTTTTTCATGATTTTTCGGTAGACGCAACGAAATTGAATTTCGTAGCTGTGACAAATTTGAAGTGCGCATTTAATGAGGGTTTTACGGTAATTCATCTGGAATTCTTTGGTTCCGCCATTTGGATTGATGGAATGTTCTAGAGCAAGTCGGTCCCTCTCTTGTCCACTTTTGCCCAATACTCCGATGGAAGCGGCTATTGTTTTGGAAATGGCTACTGTACTTGGTCCACCTACTAGGGCTGAAATACCCCCAGCGAGTGCAGTAGCCCCACCTTTAAGTATTTTGACTATGGTACTATCAGTCTCACCTCCCAATTCTTTATGAATTAAATCTCCCGTCTGAACAAAAGTTTTGACAAATTCCATCGTCCATTCTGGAATCTCTTGAGTCAATGAGGTTTCCTTTCAAGTTCAAAATAATTTATATACATTTTCAATCGATCACTTTTAACGATAAAATTCGTACTCCATCAATTCGGGGTAATTAAATTTACAATTTTACCTCATCTTGTCCACTTGATTCCATCTTAATTGGGAGTTGATTAATTACAATTTAATTGACGTTTTGTTTCCTCCCTTGATTTTGTTACCCGAGTCCAATTTTACAAATCTGAAAATTGAGAGTGCAACTTTTAAATTGTTTTCTAGAGTCGAAAATAGTGATTAGGGGTCGTCCAAAATGGGATTTTGTTGACGATGAACAATTGAATTGTAATTTATTATTTGATTTTGTAGTTATCTAACGATTACTTCTAGTTTCTGAAATATTAATTCAAAGTCGAAATGATCGTCGCGCATTAATTCCAAGTCGACTTATCGATTTGTTTCAAAAAATTCCACTTTGAGTAATTCGCTCAAATACTTAAGAGTCCAATTTAGAGCATCTCAATTACGGTTCTCCACGAGTCGGTTTTTCAACCGACTCGATTCGTGTAGGAGGAGCAACCGACTCGACTCTAATTTGACGAGTCAACCGTCGTGGACGCGTCTGCGACGGGTTAAGAAAAATGTGCTACAGAAAATCCCCCAAACCAAATAGGTATGGCTAAAGCATTGAAAGTAAACTACAAATTCAAATTCAAACCAGCAATCAAATCAAGTAGAAATGATTGTCACACATTAATTCAAATTCAACTTGTTTCAATATTCCTACTTTGAGTATTTTCATCTGAGTATTTTATTCAAATGGTCAAGAGTCTGATTTAGAGAATTTCAATTGTGAATTTAAGTCCATCAGCTTCACAAAGAAGCAATCAACGGTGTTCACTCGACACATTTCAGCGTCGATTGAAAATATCAAATTACAATTTGTATTTATTTTATTTTATTTTGTACCTTTGGAATAATTCAAAATGAAGGATCTTGTGGAAAGTAAATTAAAAATCAAATCAGTTGATCCACAAATGTGCAGTATTTTTTGGTAAAATTGTAGATGAGAAAAAGTGTTGACGACTTTTAGCTGAGTTAACGACAGACTAACTAAAACTAACTCATTTAAAGTTACAAACTCCCGTCAAATTGGAGAGGATGAGCAAAAAGGTAGGAATGAGGGACTCACTCAGGAATTGTGTGAGTTGAAGAGCAATATGACTGTGAATGCGAATAACTTGATTGCATTCATGTAGCACAACTTGTTTGTCTGTAGCTGAGTTCAAGTGTGGGTTTTCGTCTTAGACTTCCAGTTCAAGGCCACCAGGAACATATATTTAGCAGCCTCACTTAGACTGTTAACTATCGTCTGCAACGTTGCTCGACGCTCGACCAAATGAATTCTGAATGTCAGTTAAGAAAATATTTAAAGTGGTTTAATTTAATTTATAGTAACAGATTGTGGAACTTATAAGGAGTGTAGATCGACTTGAAAAAATGAATATTAGATTTTTGAGTGGATTTTCATGGAATCGAATGCCAGGAATTCGGTGGTCTGGTTAGTTGATGCCCATGGGCCCTTTTAGTGAGTGAAAATGATACTTAAGATTACACTCCTACACTACTGTAGGTATACAACTGTCTTGGTTGAACATTATGGCAAAGTAGTAGAGAAGAGACTGTGGATTCGATTTGACAATCTTTTCGTATTCCTGCACCGAAATTAATATGTGCGGTACCAAATTAAAGCTTGGAATTTTGCTGTTGTTGGCCTTCTGAATAATACTTAATTTACCACTTTTCGAGTGATTGCCTACTTTGACCTCCAGAGGTCATCAAAGTTGACCATCCATCCAATTGGTTTTTTATTGATTTTCATTTGAAATGTTCTCCATGTAAACCCATTGTTATAAAATTGTAATAAGAAAACTCAATGGCCGTCGACGTCTAGTCTAGCATTTCGTAATTGAATGGAGGAGCAACTTTGATGACCTATGGAGGTCAAGGGAGGCAATCACTCAAAAGGTGATAAATTAAATATTATTCAGAAGGTCAGGACAAGCTCTATATCGAATTTCAAGCCAATCGAATTGGGGACAATTTTTCCATGTTATGCCACCTATTTCCTTTTAATTTTGTCAAACGAAATTTCGAATTTCTCAAACAAGCAAATATAAACCTCCCAGCGACCTCAGAGCGAGTCGTAAGTGTTTTTGGAGTTCTCTAACAACGCTCGATTCGCTCGCTACTTTAATCAAATAAATCTGACCTAAATACAAATTTGTACAAATCCCTCGACCAATCTACTATCCACCTACCCACTCCCTGAATATTTGAACCATGCATTGGAGGATTCAGGTGGACACCATGAGTGATTGTGGATGCATAATTTTAGGTCGCATTTTATTTTGGCCACAGAATTATGAAAAATGTTTTTTTTTTGCACAGATTACATTTTTTAAGCTTAAAAGTTGTATCACAATCAGCACTTTTGGAATGTGTCCTCAATGACAATTGTATCCAGGATTTGATAACGCCAATTATTATCACTTAAAGTTTAACTGTGGATGTGGAAATTGAAACTAAATGAAAATGTACCTTGTAAAAAATATCCAATAGAAAAGGCTGATATGAATGAACACTTTTAAGAATTTACATTTACAAGATAAATCCATTGGCCCACACTCCAACCCGTCTAATCATTCAAGTCAGGCCACATTTGTTTTGTCTGGTTTTTTTCACACTCACTCAACTCAGCAGCAACAAGTATGAGAATGAGAGTCTTTACAGTTTTTACATGGGGATAGTTTGAGCATGATTGCAATATTGCGAAAATTGTTTATTGTTTATCCTACTCCAAGCAGCCTAAGTTGCCTTTGGTTTCATAGAATTGGGATGAGAAATTGGCAACAGAAAGAGAGTGAGGATGTGGTCTTTGTGTGTTTTGGTTTTGGTGAGTTGTGTTCTGCTGTTGCTGTTATCTCTGTAAATGTCAAGTGGAAGGCAAGTTGAATGGAGTTAAAAGAGATTTATTTGTCTTGATTCAATTCTAATTTCAACTCCCTTTCTAATGTTCATCTCCACTTGTGTCTCATAGTGAGGTCCAAGTCCAAGGTCAATGTTTCTGTGACTCTCAAGTCTCAATATTCAAGGCATGTGGCACTTGTAGAATAAAGTGGACATGTCATGACATCGTCTTAAAATTTATTGGTATAGTCCCACTCGCATTTCAAAAATCAAAATGGAATTTTTTTCGATCTCATTCTTTTTTCGTACTTTTTTGGTCAATGTGAATCATATGATGTGACTTAAAAAATATATTTTTTAGCATCGAATAAATACACTACCGCGACAAAAAAAATACGCTACCGCGGCAAATCGCTCCGCATCAAAGTAATCGCTCGCGAAGACAAAATAATACGTAACCACGGGAAATTAATAATCTCTACGGCAAATAAATACACACCGCGGCAAATAAATTCCTGTAGATGCCGTCAATTAATCAGTTATGATGTCAGATATTTTATTGAAATAGCGAGCGAAGGTTAAATGAAACCGAAAACACTAATGCCACCTACCAGAATTTTCTATGTACTATGAAATTCATAAAAAATCCGATAGAAGGCAGCACTGTTCATCACGGTAAGTCAGTATTTCCGCCATATTGCGGTAGGTGGCGCTGTGATTTGCCGTGGTATGTATTTATTTGTCACGGTGTGCTACTATTTGCCATTGCCAAAAATGATAGCCATTTGTTATTAGCGCATGGATACGGTGACAAAAAAATTTAGTTAAGATTAAATCTGCGTAAGAGAAAAAATTCGGATAAAATTCTGTCATCCGATAAAACAATTCTGCGGGTCCAAAAAATAAAATCTGTCGGTCAAAAAAATGTCGGTCGCAGAAGAATTCCGTCAGTCGGGGAAAATAACAACCTGTAGAATAACACTCAAGAGAAAGAGCGCAAGTACCTCATCGCGAATCTATTCTCGTAACAAAATGTCAGTTGAGATCAAGAGTAGGTTACCGTAAATAAGTCGTTTCTCAAACCTACTCTCAGGTCACTGGGCTCAAGTGTGGATTACTTCATTAAGAACATTCTGTGCTTTAACAGGTTTCCATCCTTAGAGCATGGAGACAGATCTCTATATTCTAAACATGAGTTTGTTCCAAGTCAGACATTGACATGAACCCTACAAGTCAGATTTCAATCAAAACACATTCAGATTTGATCAATTCAAGGAATAAAAATACTGTCCCTGACATCCAATTACCATTTTGGTTTACTCAAGAATTAGCTTTTGCACTGTCAAAAGGTTAATGCAACGATTCTCCAAGAATTAATTTTCAAAATGGTTTACGTCGCTATCGTTTTCGTTAGATCGTTAATTGAAACAAAAATAAAAGAATGTATTAAATTTAAAACAGAGTGGGGCGCCATATTCAGATTTCTTCATCATGTACATTTTGGTAAAGATACCAAAGTTAACTACGTAGGCATGAGTATATAAAATTATTCATACTTACTGACTACAATTCCATTGAATTTGCAATAAAAAATGTTAAAAATATAGTTTTTCGATTTGTCTTGTAAATTGATATGGAATTTCTAAATGTCATTTTGATCATGCTTCAAGTGCCAAATTAAAACTCAGTTGTAAGTAAATTTTTTTCATGCTGCAATTACTTGATGGTGCTAAGACATGAGAAAATACAAAAACCACTTACACAACTTTATACTTGATTAATTCAACTGACAAGCATCTAACCACTCGCTTAGTGGTGACTCACTCAGAATTCTGTTTTGTAATCACTTTAGTTCACTCCTCTCTCATGTTGACTAAATTAGCTGGTAGATATTCCTTTTGTCAGCGCCTACGAATTTTTTTAATGGAGTCGAGTACTCAGTCCTTTCGGTAGTTGTACCATCCAGTTATGAATCAATTTCAGTCATCAACTTAACGCGATATGGGTTTAAGTGGCTAACAGAGCCCTGTACTTGGCGGCATCAAAATTTTTCGTTTATGATTTCATATGTTCACTTTACAAGATTAAGGCAAAATAATTTCATTCAAATTCAAACATTTGTAAATAGTGGAAAATTTTTTGAGAACTTATGAAATTGTTCCTCTATGAAAGATGCCACAATTTTCATGAATCGTGAAGTTAATATTTAGGTCTCTTACGTTTAATGGTCTATGATTGTCGAAGGTGATATTGAGAATTCTCTAATGGAAAGACAGTTATTTGGGCATGTCATTTCACAAAAATATCTGTATTCTATTTATGTTGGCATTTGTACATATTTTTGGCGTGATTTTGTCAAAAAAAATTCTATTGCCCAAAAGAACAAAATTCTATTGCCCAAAAGGACTAAGTTGAATGTCCAAATTTCTAAGTTTATTGCCACAAAATCCTAATTCTATTGCCGAAAAAGCCATTGCTCAAAAAAAATAAAATCTGTTGCCCAAAAAGACAAATTTCATTGCCCAAAAGCCAAATTCAAAATTCTATTGCCCGGGAAAATTAACACGCTTTTCGAAAGGCTGAAATCAAGTTTGTTCATCGATACAATACAAGTATTGTACTTATGATACATTATTATTGACTAAGAACTTTCCAAACAATTTTCGAGTAAAAAATCGTTGAATTTTTTTTCGACCGAGTGGCATAAAATGTATATGGTACTTGATGTAACCAATGAGTTACTACTCGTTATTAAATATGATTCTACTTTCGAAATCATTTTGACAATAGTTACCCTAGTCTTTCAAGTTTCCAAAAGTTGGTGACCTGGCAGTGTTTTAGTACTTTTTCAAAATTCGAAAAATCGAGCGAGATGAGGAGTAAAATACGAGTAAGCCATCAATTTTACAAATTGAATAATAAACGTGTCAGTGAGATCAAAGGTCATGTTTAACTTTGTATAAATTGAAGACGTAATACTTTGGGATAAATTAATGGAAACAATAAATGTAATGTAATTATGTTGTTTTCATTCTCCATTTTATTTTTGAGTTGAGCTTGAGCTTTTCCTAGTGTATGTAGAGGCGAACAAGGAACTTGGCCTTAGAATGCGGTATCTGATTTTTTGACATGATCTTCATAGACAACAAAATCTAAACCCAGAATTACTGAAAAAGTTAGTGATAAACAAAAGTACTTGCTCTTGTGCCAAAATTTTTATATGGTTCTCACTTTGCTTATAGTCATCTCCCCCAAACACGCGGAAAAAGCAATGAAAAAAATGCACAATCAATCAGGCGCATCAAATGAGAATTGTTTTTTACAGAACTTTGAAAATTATCTGTAGACGAACAATTGACGAATCTTTAAGAACCT
>JAQHQX010000842.1:0-10787 GCA_034694425.1 Arrhopalites sp. Gr-Col-00791 | reverse complement strand
AACAAATAAAAACTTGCACACACACAATAATAATCCATTACACTGTTTGGACAATAAATCAACTGTGTTGTTGTTTTTTTATTTCAACGGGAATCAATATGGGCAAACACGTACATTTTAAAGTTTGAAACTTTACATAATATTTTCACATACTTAAAAGTAAAATCTAGAAATGATCTATCTAGGATGAATGTAACACTTCAAAGGATTTTCGTACTGTCTTCAATTGCATAATATCTCCTTGTGATGTGTTTAATGATCACTTGACACAAGTGATGCATATGCATGTATACTCCTAATGAATCACTATAAGAGTAAATTGAACAGAAAATCCTTCTCTTTCCTATTTTACCTACGACGGTGATTGATTGCTCAAATTATACATGCTTTTTTATTTAATACGCTTACCAAACTCTGACTCTTGACTTCAAAAAAGGTATATTTCAACTCGTTTACGTCTTCACATTAAACTGGTCAAAAAAACATTTCGAGTACTCCGAACGCATTCACTACCCATCATTGTATCTATCGTAAGTCAGTTTTAAGGCTTCATTGCAGTAAAAATTATCAAACTTTTTTTTTGTACAAATAGAATGGAAATTCTAATGGTAACATTTACAGACTAACTTTTTGCTTCACTTAGTTTGATATTTGAGTACACTATGAAATTGGTTTGATGAATTGACATTAGGCAAATTTCTAACCGTTTATCAAATTTTTTTGATATTGTGAAATAATCAGAAATCTCTAGAAATTGTGCTGGGTAGATGAGTAATGTATCAATTTTACATGTTCAACGCAAAATATTAGACTTTTAAATAAATGAGCTACCGATCACCAAAGTACGAAAAGCACGGAAAATTGTTTAAAATAATATTATGGTACAACAAAATTTCTTACATCTTTCAGCACTACTAGAATTTTTTTTACTACAAGATCTTGTATTTTGTATATCTTATATACCATTTAGTGCTCTATCTTTACAAAAGTGATATAATAATATCACATCACATAGTCTAGGTATTTGAGGATAAGTATGTTGAAAAAAATGAAAGTACAATATTACTCTTTCCTTATGGCCCCAAAAGATTGATTATTGCAAAACTGCCAAACAAAACAAATTTGAGCTCAACAACAAAACTTAACAAACCAATGCAATCAAATGAAATTTAAAATTAAAAGACCAAGAAACAAAGTTAAAACTTGAATATTCAGCTGTCAAGATTGAGTCCCTTCAAATAATTCGCTTTCCATTTAATGCTGACAACTAGATCCGACAGTGACCTTTCGTAACTCATGTTCAACTTTTTCATGACAGTAGGCAATGAGTGAGGAAGGATATAGGTCTGCAGATCATGATTGACTATTTGACCCCATGATTCGGAGATTGAGTTCCAATCGACCGGGAAACATTGAGGCGATGTAAATGGAAAAGTTTTAATGGCATGCTCAACTTGGTTTAGACATTCGAGAAATGCAAGAATAACAGAATTAAAGTGTTTCTGTTGTTCTGGATCCACTCCCCCCTGAGAAAAGTTTACATAAATCATATTAAGTGACTAGATGAAATTTACGATACAATAAGTCAAATAACGATGAATAATCGTGATTGTGGGTGTTTACCGATTTTGCTTTCTTCTTTTTCGTCTTTACGTTCGAACTTGAGCTCTTTTTAAAGAAGTAAAAACAAACATCCACCAGAATGCAACAAAATCCCAACGTCTGAATACACAAAAAATATAAAAGTGCATTATGAGATACAAAACCATCGTTTAGAAATGTAAAGGTCAGAATAAATTCATACAAATCAAAATTAATATAGATAGTATGTATTGATATTTTCAAAGAAACAGACAGAGAAAGTAAAATTATACCTCAATAAATTCGTATAAGCTTTCGAGTCGATCAGCCCTATTGAGTAAAGTGTGCGGACTCGTAGACCAATATTTAACAAGCTGAAAAGAAATCAAAGTATAAGTGACATGTTATCTCTCGATTTTGATGTGCTTCATATAAAATAATACACACATTATGCTTCATAAGTATAACTAAAGAAATGTTTCTTTAAACGTACGATCTATGTAGATCTAGAGATGCAATAAAAGAATAACTGAATTATAAAATCTCACCTCATTAGCTATTTCCGTACAATGTCTCACAACCTTTTCAGTCAGGCTAGAGAGAGCTACGCTATTTACGTCTTTACATATATGAAATGATAGATTGAACATATTGAGCAGGAGGTCTAAGTGACCGTTATTTTTGTACTGAAATATACGAGGCGGCCACATTCCATCCACTGGAATCTGAGAATGATCAAAAATTTCAATAATATACCATAGCCCTTACAGAGGATTTGATTATAAAAGTTTAATGACTAATATTTGGGTTAAATGCAAACAACTTTTACCTGATTTACATTGAATTCTGAGTAATCCAATTGAACTTCAGAAGAAAAATTTGACAATAAAATTTCAATTTGATCTATAGAAGAACTAAAATTGTTCTCAACCATACTGAGCACAAATTTGTCAAGTAATTTTGCTGCTAAACCACGAACTTTGAGCTTTCGGACATCCGCTTGGAAAGATTTTCTGACAACTTCATCTGAGACTTTTTCTTCACTATAAGTTAGTAGTACATTAAAGTCTCTTGAATCAGTGAATTTAATGTCCAGAGCGAGTGATTCAACTTCTGAATGTTGAGCCACCTGTAAATTTTTTATGACATGTATATTTATTTACGGTGGTACCCTGAACTCAGACACAGAATATCGTTGTCGTGTGAATCATATTTCAAGAATGTACAGTGTACATTGTACACAGTGTGTACTACACACACATATTTTTATACGCAATTAGTCGATGTTATAAATTAGTCTTTCGTTCTAACCTCGATCATTTGGTTGCGACTTGTAGCACATTTTGAGTATTCCAGAAGTTGTCTTTCTACCTTTAAAAGTCCATATTGTACGGCGTTTAGTAGAAGGTCTCGGAAGTCCATAAATTCTAAAATTTTCTCCCATGAACCATACTTGTAAGCAGAAATGACAAATTCCATACTCTGTAAATAAATAAAAAATTTAGATGCAAAAAAATTCTTGACAACTAAAAGATGTATTGACAATACACAGCTCTTGTAAGGAGAATGTCTAACATTTTTGTTAGTCATTGTGGAACTGATTATTATGTTTGTTGTCTACCTCTTTTTGGTAGGATGTGTAGAAACTTTCAGCAAGTTTAAGAATACGTGTAGCCTCGTGAAAAAAACCGGAAGAAGTCAATTTCCAAATGTAGAGGTAGCCCAAGGACTCCCATTGAATATGTTTCAAATCTAGAGCAATGATTGCGTCCGCTGTTGAAGCAATATGAAATGGTGCATTAGAGTTATTTGTATAAATCCAATTTCTTTGTTGAAACGTTGAAATTCAATACAATTTATCCAGTTGTTAAATTGGTACGGGGGAAAATGTGGATAGAAACAATATATATTAAATACTGTGATCTGTACCTCCAGCGCCCACTGCTCCACAACGAATGTATGACTTTGACAAGAGGACACGGAGTTGAGCACTTTGTGGACTTCTCTCGATTGCATACTCTAACAATGCCATGTTGAGAAGCACAGGGTAATCTTCCTCACAGAGTGAATACACTTTTTCCTTATTCCCTTTTCCTATATCAAGCTCTGCAATTTTAGTTTCAAGTCCATTTGAGAGTGAAGGCTCAATTGTTGTTGACCCCATTATGGGGTCAACTTGATCGGTATCACCAGAGTCATGGTTTTTACTAGTATCATTGACTTTTGTCGAGTCTCGTCGTCGAGGTGGTTGGTCATTCAAACTTTGATCATGACTGCCTGCTTGATTGTTATACGCTGGTCCTAGAATGTTGACGAGATCATTTTCAGCGTTTGATGGAGTAGAACGAGTACCAATATATCTATCCAGTAAAAAATTTCTCGGTTTTGTATCTTTTCTTGGTCCAAAGTCATTGACAAGTTGTTGTCTACTTTCCTGAATACGAGTGAATACATTCACTTTCCACAAGTTGACGTCAAACCAAAAAGAGTCTACTAGCATGAGGCAGGCTAGAATAATAAACTCGTCTTGATCATTATAACGTTGAGGGGGGATCTCATCAGTTTTTACCAAGCTTTGTCTTGTTTCTTTGTGAGTAGAGTCAGTGGGTGTAGAACATGAAATTGAACAATATGATTAGTGATTGTTGACAAACTGAGTTGAATATTCAGTACAATAAAATATATCATAGCGACAATTGACAATTGTCAATTATTGTGAAAGACTATAAAATTACCTTCGTGAGCTTCATTTCCATCCAAGTACTTTTCAACATTACTCTCAACATAACTTAATATTTTTAATGGATCGCTGTAATCAGTTTGTTTTCGATTAGAGAAGAATCTGGACATGTACATGTAGTTAATATGTCTTTGTATCTCATTTGGCTAGAAAAACATAAATAAGAAACGGGGAGTATCAAAAGTGTGTACCTCAACTATCCATAGCTCCATTATATTACATAATAAGATATTATTGTCAAAATGTGTACGACAAGTACTTACATTCAAGTAATCAATTGGAGTCTTAATAAAATCTTTCATGATGGCCAAGAAAGCATCCTGTATAAAATGAAAAAATACGTTTGTTAGCGAAATTGTTCAATACTATTTTGGTCAATGTCAAACACATGCATGTATGTGATGTTTCTTGGTAATAATGTCGAAAAAACACTTTGGCACTTACTTTGGCATCATCCTTTTGCAAGCCACTCAAGAAACCACAAAGGTCCATGAAGAATGAAGGTTTGTTTCCAAACTGTTCCGCATACTGTTTAAAAATGCTTATTGGGTCAATAGTAACTTTAGGAACAATTTCTCGATCAAAGAGAAATTGAAACAGATAAAGATAAGCGAGAAGGGGAGAGCGGTCACTCTTTTCTTGACCCCGCATTTCGTTTAAGAAGTCAATTACTCTTTCAGTCTGAGTCTCTCCAAAAATTCTTATGTATTCTGCATAACTTTTGTAATCGTCCGGACTAAACAAAATACAGTAAAAAAAAAGCAAAAGTTAAACACACGCAAAATACTTATTTCAAACAAGCATCACTATTTTGTAGTGTAACAGTAGTTTAAGACAAGCATAGTCTAAGCAATCATTTGTAAGTACCATACTAACTTTTTCTTTAAATTATTTTCCATGAATTGTGCCAATTCGTCATGTTTGTTTAGTTTAATCAAACACTCCTTTTTGTATTTGTTATAAAATCCAGAGCAATCATTGAGTTGCAAGACACCAAAGGTGCTGTCCAAAAGTTCCAACATTTTGTCGTATTTTTGCTGTTTCCTCAATATCAAAGCGTAAAGAGTGAGTTCATGTTCAGACTCTACTTTATTTTCTTCTACAAATTTGGCCATCATTCTTTCGGCGAGGGGTAAGCTTACTCGAAGTACAATATTTACAGAAGGGTCTGAAGAGGAATCTCTTTCGGCCTTTGCATACAAACTCATAATGGCCCAAGAAAAGTATGGCGTTTTGGGATACAATTTATACAAAGACATGGCAGTCAAGTGCTGTTTTTGAAAATCACCAATACGAGTGTAAGCCATGAAACAATTGGAGAGTAAATCTTCTGTCTTTTCACTCTTACATGCTTGTTCAAGTATATGACAGACCATATGAGGTTGATCAAGTTCCCTGTAGCATATCGTCAGTGCTTGAATAGTATTTTCATCTGTAGGAACTTCCTCAACAATTGGAGAGATAATTGCCACACATTCACTTTGTTTGCCCATTCGAAGCAAGCCCAGTGCCTTGAGAACCTGTCGAACATACGAGGGTATATTTTCCAAAAACTTATTAAAGGGAAACATTTTCAGTAGTTGTAGTATATGAAATTCATATAACGAATTCTAAATTCGTTGTTTAATTAATGTTGACTGACTATGATATGTATATACATATATGAGTATACCTTTGCACATGTAAAGTTGGGTTGTTTCTTCAACAAGCGGTCGACCTCTTGTACAACTCGTTTATTATTGCTACTGTCCAAGAGTTCGTAGATAGGCCGAAGCCTTCGTTCCTTCACAACTTTCTCCATTTATTATTATTTTAATACGTGACAGAGTTACATAGAAAATACAGATAAAAGGGGTCTCCAATGTCCTTTACTTGAGTAGAGTCTTCCTCTTCAGAATAAAGGGAGAACGAGAATACAATGTATTCAATACATGCATTGTGAAGATGTTCAATTTTACCCCCAATTGACATAGAAGAATATCGTTGATTTTTAAGTGCAAATCAGCAAAGTACAAGCAAAGTATACTTTAGAAGTAGATATATATGCATTTATGCATATCAAGTTTTTTTGCAATTTTTCTTGCTGGGTTTATGTAACGCAAATTGTGGGTCAACAACAATTTGTGACTTGCACAGTACAGTCGTGTTCTGTGCCTAGTTGCCAGTATGGCTGAAAATATACATATTTATATATGGCTCCTATTTAACAATTATCGGCATTATTTGCAATAATAAAATTGTTGTACATGTTATAGCCTATATTCTTCTTTCCTATAGTATCATTCATGTAATCCCATATGCTTTGTGAATTCACACAAGAGACAGGATAATTCGGTGTGGAGGACCCCCCCCCCCAATCTAATATGTAAGTAGAACAAAGTAGCGTGTGTAAGTATTAAAAGTATTTTGCAAAGGTTATACTATAATTCTCAGATTATACAGCGCTGGTCTATTACCTACTAGTAGTGGTACAGCGACAGACTAGTAGAATTTTATTATCGAAAAAATCACGTCTCTCTCTCTCCTTCTTATTCAGTCTGAATAGAGTTGAGTGACGTAAATATATACTAGTTCAACGTGAGGAGTGAGGATGTGGAAAGCCGGAAGTTTAAATTAAAGTCCGTATTCAACTAGTCTGATTGCATAAATTGTACATAGTAAAGTTAAAGTTTTTGGCTGTATACCTTGAAATACTAAATTCCACATTTCGTAATCGTATTTTATCAAAGGATTCAAATACTTCTAATGTAGCGTTCAAAAATTGCTGAAACACTGCCTCAGAACAATATTGGTGCCTTGAAGACAAGAATTTGCAAATTCTTTTTTATCGATTTTGCATTCATCGTCATCATAATTTGAAAACTTTACTACAACAATTACTAGTAATCTTGAATCTCTCCCTATCTCTCTCTCTCTCTGTTCATTCTGACACAAGTACACACACCGGCTTTCAGAAACTATGTCAAGAAGAAGACAACTTTTAACATTAGGACCAAGACAGCTATGTGTGAGGGTAAATTTTTAGTTAGAACAAGGGTGATAGATAATGTCATTCATCAAGTAACCGTTGAAAATTTCCGTTTTGGTGTCCGTGTGATAAAAAAGTCTGAGGGTTGCTGGAGCTGTCACGATTTGAATCAGTCAAAAACTAATAATAACTATAGTAGTAACAATATAATACTTCAAAGTCAGGAGGCTGACAAAAGTGGAGACGGAATCTTGATTGACAATAATTCAAAAGAGAAGAATAATAATTGGACATCTTTACTTGATTCCAGAAATTTGTTATCATCACAATGTACAACAAAACGAGAACAAAGCATTATTGTATCGAATTGTCCATCTTCAAAGACTACTACTAATAATAAAACTGATTTTGTGAGAGTAGACAAAGAGGAACAAAACATTGATGCTACTGATAATAACACCAAGAGAAGTCCTGCCGTCGTGGTCAACATTAGTTGTAATCTGAATAAGAATAATAAGAATAAGAATATTAGTAAAGTAAAATATCCTCAAAGTACCTCAGAAACTATTATTACAAGTGAGTTCCCTTCTTCATTGAACGGCTTCTACAATAATAACATATTTGGCCAACCTAGAAGCATTAGCAGGTCAGTAAGGGAGAAGGAAACAATAAGGGCTTCAGGCACTGAAAAGCGACAAGAACAGATTCATCTCAAGTACCCAGGGACTGTAGGGACAGACAGTAATCGTAGGATTCCCACTAAAAAAGCAAAAGAATTCAACAGTCAATATTTATCAAAATATTTAGGAAAGTCACCCCTGTTGAAATTACAGCTTTTAAATTTACTCGTAGTCCCTGTGGATGGTCAACAAAGGTGTCCAGAATTAATACCAATGGAGACTATTTCAAGGTTAGTTCAAAATTCTGTTTGCAACAAAACACACACACTTGTACACATTACTTTATTGTATTACCCTCAATTACTATTTCCAAAAAATAATGTAGGCACTCGAATCTAACAATTTTTCAATGCAATTTTTGCTTTTTTCTTGGTTGCATCCACTACACTACTGTATTTATAAATTAATCATAATTTTGAAACCATATCTATGGCCTCCAACAATGCTAGAGCATTCATAATATTTTAATAAAATTTTGCATTGGAAATTGATTGGCAGCTTCGACTCAAAGCCTTTGAGCTAGTTGTCTATGTTCAATTTTACTCAGGTTTTGTATTTAACCAAAACCAAAAGTATTTAACCCAACACATGTGGACGAAACGTCTAGACTATAGACGCAAACAATCATGGAGGGTGCACAATTTTGAATTTCATCATGTATTTGACAGCATCCAAGAAACTTAAACACATTTAATTTGTTGGCAAAATTTTACTCTAAAAAATTTTGTGCAAACTTTTGCCAACTACAATAGGACAACATGTACTTGACATAACAATTACCAATGACCGTGGGGAAAATGAGTCATAACTAAAGCTAAAATATTGAGAAATTTGCATCCATTACAGAGTTTATGACAAAAAGTCAAACAGAGGTCAAAGTATTAGAATAATTGATAATGGGGTAATTTTATCATTTGTTCAACGTCGCCATAATTGAATATTGATAATAGTTTGAGTATAATGACAATTCCTGTGCTGTCTCTTAAAATGCACCGTACTCCTGTATAGAAAAATATTAGGTATTTCCAGTCAGAGTCAAACGCATTGCATTTGTACAATATTATTATGAGATTGCGAGTGTGCTGTCAAAATATCGTGTTGTGCATAATGAAATGGCTTCCCTCTGAACCCTCTCCCCCCTCAGGTCTTCGACCTTTGTTTGTCATGTTCGAGAGGAAAAAAGGGCAGAAATCTTTAAGATTCTAAGGCGTGCATTTGGTGTGTATTTTAAGCACACATTCAATGTATGAGAGTCTGTCTCGTCCCAAAGAATTTCTCATTTATATATTTGTGACAGAAAAAACTCAGGTACATCATTTGAGTCCATTTTAAATGTGAAAGGGAGCATTTACAGTTTTAGTGCAATATCAATACTTGAATATGGTTACAGAAAGGTTGGCAAAGTGTAATTTCCAAGTTGAAGCAAAAATTCTGTACACATGAGACAACAAATATCATTATTCGAAGCTAAACGCTGCTTCGGCTAATGTAGCGGGGTTCGGTTGTTTGTCTAGGTCGAAAAAATAGAAATGAATTAAAAAATTCACTTCTATTGTCGAAAAATTCTCACTGAAAATTTTTAAAAATTGGGCGACTATTGATTTGACTTGACATTTGGTCATTTTTTTGTAATCATTAAGGTAATTTTGTATATACTCATTATAGTTTACACGATGAAATTGAGGGATCGCATAATACTGACCCCTTTTAAAAATCGGAAATGTATTACACAAGTATATTGTTTGAGTAGAATTGGATCCAATTCTATTTTTGTTTTCATGTTTATATCATGGTTTATATATTTTTACAACTTATTTGTGTTTTAATTTTAGTTTAAGAAGTATGCTGTTTGACGACGATGGGAGTGAGAGAAGTGGCAGTGGTAGTGGAAGTATTCATGAAAATATCAGACCGAGGGATAGTGACGATGATCGATTGGACACGAAACGAGTGAAAATTGAGATGGAGGAAGATGACCTGGTTATTGACGAAAATGCAGTTGATGGGGAAGATATCATGAGCGAGGAGAATAGCTCAATTGAAAGTAATTTGGAAAATTTGGAAGGAACCTCAGCTGTTGACATTTTGGATAACAATGGTCAAAATATTACTCGTACATCAACGACTACAATGACGACAACAACAACTTCCACTTCATTGACAACTAATTCTAATAGTAAAAGTGTAGGACCCGCTAGCATTCACAAAAGATCAAATTCCAGTTCCTCAGTTGCTTCATCACATGGTAAAAGTAGTAACAGTAGTAGTATGACAGCCTTAAATGTACCAACAAAAAATGGACATGATGCAAGAAGAGTTTCAAAAGTCAATCAACAAAACCGAAAATGTTCTACTACTAATAATAATAGTGTATACAATGAAGACTGTAACAATACGACGCCCCAATCGAGTAAGGTTGAAAAAAATATTTCTTCTACGTCTACTAGTGCCGCCGGTATGGTGCTTCGACTTGAAAAAGAAATTATGTCCTTAGCTTCGTTACTAAAGGTCAAGGAGAGAGAATGGAATGCAATCATTCGATTGAAAAAACTTAAAGAATTGGCACTCGATATTTTTCGACGACAACAAGAAGTTGAGCAACTCGATCATGCAGAGTCGCTACAGAATAGTGAAGATTTTGCAAGTTTATTGACTAAAATAAATTCAGAGACTGAGCTTGGTTCTGATGAAGCTCAGACACGTCTAAATGCAGAGAAGACTGAAAAAGAAATCAAAGAGGAAGAAAAGAAACTGAAAAATTATCGAATTCATGATGAATCTTCTACTACCTCGACAGCAATAACAACAACTACATTGA
>JAQHQX010000841.1:0-10792 GCA_034694425.1 Arrhopalites sp. Gr-Col-00791 | reverse complement strand
TGTTGAAAATGAGACCCCAAAGTTTTGAAATTGTATTGGCGTCAACGGTGGATTTCCTAAATGTTGTACCAAGTGAGTGACCATCACTCACAAGAATTCGAATCAAGATTCGACTAAAAATTCTCACAAGTGAGTGGAAAATTTGAATTTCGATTTTGCGTTTGAGTTTAAGATCAGGTTGAATTGAGAGCGGAAAAAAATTAGGAATTTTAAAAAAATCTGGTAATCACGTGATTTTAGTGAAAAAAATTGAAAATCAACGCGCACTTTATTTTTGGGACACACCTTCTAAGTAAACATGAGAGATTCACAGTACGAATTTCATACTTTGAATAAGTAATCAAGTCTCACTTCAGAATTCAACTACAGAATTTTTTTCTTATTGGATTTATATAAGAAATGAAAAAAGGTGTGGTGAGAATTGAAAAGGTTAAGTGGGTCTGTTTCGGAAAATACATTTTTTAGTTTAAATGTAAATATTGAATCAGTAAAATTTCCATTAACACTTCTCATCTCCACTCGGTTTCGAATAGATTCCCGCCTTATTCCCCAATTAAAATCCGCCTTTATTTGACATTTAAATTTATTTTCTTTGGCGAATTCAAATGCAACGTGAATGGTCAATTGGACACACGTCAATTCACCACATGAGGCAATTGGAGGCAATAATTTTGATGCTTAAATTGACTTAGTTGTAGAAACTTTGACCACGATTGTGAATACCCACATTGCAAGATTTCCAAAAAAAAAATGTGTGACCCATCATGACGAAGATAGTTGATCCTAAAGTTGAGGTCACGATTTTAGCACGTCCCCAAAAAAAATGACCTGTAGGTTAATTGTGACCAAACTTAAAGATTAAAATTTTGCCATAATTCATTCAACAGCAGTCTGGCGGAAGTCCACTAATAAAAGGGCCCGGCCCCTTTATTAGGTCCCAAAGACGGGCTCTTTTATTCAGGCCCGTGGGGAACAATTACAGTACCCGGGCCATATATAAAGGACCCCGGGCCCTAAATACAGTCCCCGTTCTTGGAATTTTGGATGACCTTAGTTTTTATTGCCGAGGAAATTGATACTAAGCCCAATTGTTTCAAAATAATTTTAAAAAATTCTCCATAAAATTTGGAACACTCTTACAGCGGCGTTTTTATTTTCGATTTGAAAAATCAAAATTTTAATTGAAACAAATTATGAATTTCATGTTCCAAATTTCTTACTTTTATTTTCACTCAACTTCTGACTTGAAAGTATGCACAATTGAATTTTTTGTTGTATTTTGCAACTCAAATGATGGACAAATTAAATCTAATTTTGTTCTCAATTAATTTGATGGAGATCGTTTCGTAGTCAATTAAAATAAAAAATTTGGAGTAAGTAGGAAAATTATTGAAGTGAAGTGTGACTTTGGGAGGAGTTGAAAATACTGGCTGCTCAACAAGTGTAAATGATAACTTATAATTCATAATTTAGTGGTGCGATTACCATGGGAACAAAAAATATTTTAAATACACGCATGTTCTACGGCTCCTTGAATGATTCTTAGACGAATAATTTTTATTAAAAACCAACTTTTAATAAAACCTAAACAATAAGTTGATTGATTGATTTTCACTTATTAAAGTGTCATGATTTCTCAGTGCATAGTACAACGTTTTTCATAAATGAACACTATATTAAAAATATTTTGACAGTAAAAATTAGGAAAGCCAGTTCATAAAAGAGAAAAGACTCCACAAAATCGTTTTTTCTATTCTCCTTGAATAATTGTGTCCTCTTATTAAAAATACACCTATATAATTTGGTCGCACTTTTTTTAAAAAAAGTGAAACACTCGCTCTAATACATACCAACAGGTTCGTTGGGACCTTAATAGACTAGAAATCGCGACGGCACCAAAATCAGACCCCGACGTCACCTCGAAAAAAATAAAAAACTGAAATTTCATAGCCCAGGTCAATGACCTCCTGGATATACCTATAGCGTCTCCGATATACCTATAACGGTTCGGATATACCTATAACGTCCAGGATATACCTATAAACTGATTTTTTTTATATTATTACCTGCTATTGGTAATAATAATGTAATATAAGAATGACGAATTTGTCGTCAGCCAAGTTCGTCAATTCTCATTTCTGACCCCTAAATAATTGGTTTGACGTCTAAATAATTGGTTTTGACCCCTGAATAATTGGTTTGAATTCTTTGCTATTATACATAAGGGAGAGCGGGGCAAAAACAGCCACCTACAACTTAACCTTTTATACAAAAACCATTGACTACATTCGCGACGATAGTCACATGAATCGAAAGTTGATTATTTCCCCCATATTTTGGCTATTTCAATTTTCATTAAAAGTCAAAACGTTGGTTTTAATTGATTTTCAAAATTTGGTCTCAAAAAGGGGTACCCGGGGCAAAAACAGCCACTTGAACAAATTCTCTAATAACATTTTTCACTGTGGAGTCTCAAGTCCCACAATTGTTTCTAATAAAGACCAAGTCCTCTTGACACTTTTTCACTAATCAGCGAATCAGAAATAATTATTAATAGTGAAATATGCATTAAAAACGAAGCGGCTGTTTTTGCCCCGGTACTTTCGGGGGTACCCTCCCATGTTAATTTTTTTGACTTTTGGTTTTATTTTTTTAAATTTCTACAAAAATGGTCCGATCCGGGAATTATGTAAATCAGATGCAGAAGTGATGGGGCTACAAAACTGCTGTGGACACCTTGACGCTAGGATGTGTCCCTTAATTGTAATTAATTAAAAACGAAGTGGCTGTTTTTGCCCCGTGGCTGTTTTTGCCCCGCTCTCCCCTATATATATTATTCTAATAATTTGTTACCTGTTGGCATGCATTAGAAGTCGCTGTACTTTGGTGACTAAACCATATAAGTGTTTTCTTAATCATAGTTAATTAAACAGAGACACTGCTGCTCTTGCTTGCCCTGCGGGCAAGTGGAGCGAAGCGACACTTGTTTGATTCATGGTTAAGTACATCAAAAAAGCTTAACTTAGTTCTAGAACTAGCAATTTTACCAAGTTCAAGTACATTATGAGAACAAACATTGTTCTATTCTTTGGTAGCTCTATACAAGAAAGAGTCATTAAATGACATTGAGATACTCTTACAACTAACATCTAGTAAATTTTTATTACTTTACCGAGTTACTCTGCCATGACATTTAGGCTTAAACATCGATGCGACATATTCAATATTTATAATAGCAGAAAAACATTTATAGACAAAATTTACGGCATAATACTTATGACTTAATTCTTTCTTCAATGGGGTGTTTATAATTTCTAAAATATCAGGTTCATGAAGTTTAATTTGTCCTCAAAATCTTTTTCTTCTCCAGGTCCTAAGGCCAAAGTACGTAAACAAACAAACATTTATTTATTTTGAAGTTTCTGTAATTTGTAAACAATTAGGTATTATTACAGTATCACGTGTTTATTTTACCTATCTCTTGAATGGACAAATTCAAACACGAGACGGAGATATTTTATTTCATGAAACCTTAAACTTTATAGCTTTGAATAATAAATTTTGGTCGCTCAAATCCTTCGGTCCACTGACTTTGAAAATTAGTTAATTAGTTACGTCATACTTTGAACAAACCCCAGGTTTAACTTCTGACATTTAGCGGCGGGAGTTCTTGCGTAAATGCAGCTTTTATATTATTTCCTGAGTAATTTAGGGAAATGAATAACAATTCTCTGGAGTCGCACAACTAAACACTTGCAAAAACCTGCACTACGAATCAATCAGTAATTGATCACTTAATTAGAACTAAAATTATTTTGTGAAACGATAACACGATTCTAGTGATATTTTACTACCAATTTTGAGCCATTGAGTTTATTACTTATTTTCTCAGGTGATTTTTCAGTAATTATTGTGTAAAGTAATTATAATAAATTATTGTGTATCGTTTTACATGTACTGTGATAAAATAATTCCTTGTGTTGAACTTTCCTGTGAATCACAAGCTGTGATGAGCTTTCCATTCACCACAACTGTTCTCTTACAAATGTCGAATATTTCACACGAGTACACTTTTTCCTTGAATTTTACAATTTCTACGGACCAAATACTATTAATCGTACTTTATGTGCTTAAAATGTAAGTAGAAGGTCAACAATTTTTTGAAACGTGAAATCCACAAAGATGGGAGTGGATGCCCTCTCCATGATTGAAAATTGTCCAGATTTCATTCCCAAACGGGGAATGGACAAGCAAAATGACCTGTAAAATTCCCGATCCTTCCTCAATCGAAAATTTTGTGACGAGAGCAAAACTTTCTCCCTGACCTCTTCAATCTTGTCAGGAATGGCGAAAGCATTGTTGAAGGCGTAAACGTACGTCATGACGGCAGTTACAAAAAAAAAAAGGTCGATGAGAGCGAAGTGAGGATCAGTTAACCATAATCGAATTGCTCCAAATCCACCTAAAATTGCATATTCCATACAAAAGATTTTGAAAGTAAAAGTAATCACAGACCAACTGAGATTGAACAGGACGAGTTGAAGATGGTGAGTCCGAGCGACTTTTGGAAATTTCTCCACGTCACTTCCATCGAGACTCTTCTTGACAAATCTAATTAGAATCAAATGGATTCAAGTTAAAAAGTCTTAAATGAAAAACGGTTGTTGTGATATGTGAGGCGGATTTACATGGTCGATCCAATCTGGAATAATTTTTGTTTTGAGTGGCTAAGACACTGGATTAGCATGTTCGGGAAAGACATCAGAAAGTAACAGACATAATGAGCAATTGTGAAGTATATCAGCAGCATCAAAGTGTCGAGGGCGAGACAAATGGACCAAGTGAAATGATTGTGGTATTTGATGGGCACCAAATTGATCAGAAGAAATGGCATCGACATGTCAACTGAGTATAATAGTGGATAAATCAAAATGGGAGGGGAAAGGAGAATGGGAATGTAAGAAATGACAAGTTCCGTGTAGGACCTCCGTTTATTCGATCTTTCTTCTAGTTCCAAATTGTTGTCCTGAACCATCATCTCAGCACCTTCTGTTCTTAAAGCAACATCAATGAAACTCAGTGGCGACTAGAATCAGATTAATTTTATGAAGAATCAATTACAAAATGAGTTTGAGCAATTTATTGTTACCTGAAAATTTGGACAATTCATTGTGAAGTTTGGCAGTCAATTCAGGCCAACGAACAAACACGAGATGCCCGTTATAGTGAAGAATCACAAAGCCAACCGATGCTATCAACATGATTGGAATTTGATGGAATTCTGGTTGTCCGAATAAAATCGAGTACATTGTCTGACCTGCACAATGCAAACTGTGACATTTCACAAGAAGCTGCCAAAATTTGAAAGTACATTTGGAAAAAATGGAATTGCCAATTTTTATTGATCCATGGACTCTGTTAAACTTGAATGGGAGAATTTGGAAGAGGCAAACAATTTCAATATATCTGAAATTCCACTTCAAGTGATTCTTTGTCAACATTTTTCACGTATTCTCTAGAGTCAATGAAACTCCCTTAAGACATCAGAGTTTGATTTTCGTCCCTATCAATGTCGGTTTTTTGGCAGTAGCCTCACTGTCACTCCATCAGGGAAGAAGATATTTTGATAAATTTCCGAAAAATATTTCCAACAAAATGAATATATTGTTTTGAACTTACAGTAATTGTTTTAGAAATATGAATTGTTTCCTTGGTCTCCACGGATAAAAAATTAACTCGGTCTCAGTTAGAATTTGAAGCTGTTAGTGGAAACTCTGCAGTTGACACTGGGGAACCATAACCAATGGTGAAATGCTCGTTTTGATTGACGTCAGAGGGAATTCGGAGGGACAATTCATGGATTTAGTTAGTGGATGATTGATAAATTTTCTGAGCCCAAAGTTCTCCTTCATACACTCAAGATGTACCTTCGTGTTGAATTCCACAAAAAAAGAATTATTTGTTTTTTTTCCTGCGTCTATGCCTAATGCTGGTTGGAACATGAGCTAGAAGGTTGCACCTTTATGAATAACTAAAATTTCATTATGGGGATTTTTTTTTTGTTGGGCAATAAAATTACTGATTTTGACCATAAAAATGACTCATCTGGGTAATACTTATTTTGGCCATTGAATTACTCGACCATAAAATTACTCATTTTGGCCATAGACTTGAAATGTCATTGTCATGGGAATAAGAAGACATTCTCATGCTAAACCTCCACATAATCTTCGGTATGGTATCAGTTTATGTTGGCCACTTAGACGGAAAAAATAAGCTGCAATATTACGAAGTTGTTACTGGTCAAAAAATTATTCTTTTAGAAATTAAATCTGAAGTCTAAAATTTGGACATTTAAAAATAAAAACTTCAATTTCTAAGGTGTTTTTAAAGATTTTAGAAAGCTCTCGAATGTCCCCTCCCGAAATACAGCAAGGAGCTTTAGTTCCGAATCTGGAGAGGGGACATCTCAAAATTCCTTCTAGCTAGAAGAAATGGCAGTTTTTCGTGTTTTTTAAGAAAATTGATCCCTAGACGCGACTCACGTTTAATTAAAAATCTACGCGCACCTGACTTTTGGGACACTCCTTCAAAGTAAATATGAGACGTTCACAGTACGAATTTCATAGTGTGAAAAGTAATCAAGTCTCACTTCAGAATTCAACTACAGAATTTTTTTCTTATTGGATTTATATAAGAAATGAAAAAAGGTGTGGTGAGAATTGAAAAGGGTCTGTTTCGGAAAATACATTTTTTAGTTTAAATGTAAATATTGAATCAGTAAAATTCCCATTAGCACTTCTCATCTCCACTCGGTTTCGAATCGAATCCCGCCTAATTCCCCAATTAAAATCCACCTTTATTTGACATTTAAATTTAATTTCGTTTGCGAATTCAAATGCAACGTGAATGGTCAATTCACATGAGTTAATTTGGAGCAATAATTTTGATGCTTAAATTGACTTATCGTAAAGCTTCTAAGTCTACCCTGCCTTTAATTTTACCAGGGGCAGCATTTATCCCATTCAAAACAGATGGCGTACACCGCGCAAAAATGTTTTTTTTTCGAGTTTTACCCCTGGACAAAATTAAAAGCTTACGGTAGTTGTAGAAACTTTGACAACGATTGTCAATACCCACCACGTAGTCAGCCCATATTGATAGTAATTTATTTAACAATAAAATTACAATTGGACTGATTATATAAGTGGAATTTGAGACTGCAAGCGAAAAAAAAGTTTCTTATGAATAACGCCAAAAATGACAAACTGTTTGTTTGTGGTGTGGCCAGAAAAAACACGTCTCATAATTCTATGGCCAAACTAAAATGCGGTCCTCAAAAAATATGATACCACAATACTTTTTTGCCGAAATTCATCGAAAGGAACAAATATTTATGAACATTACCCATGTTTGAACCATGGCCATAAAGCTGGTAATTTAATTTTTCACTAATTTTCTGAAGTGAAGTTCACTCCTACAAATAAGAAAGATTGAGAAAAAATTATTCCGGCAAGGAAGCTAGAAATATTTTATGGTGCCCACTAGTGAGGATTTCGTGAGATCGTGGGGGGGGGGGGAATTCAAATTATTAATTTTGAAAAGTCAAATAGGAGGCCAAGTCAGTAGTAGAGTGAGAATCTTTATATTATCTCAATACAAACTTTGTCACACATTACATTTGAATAAATTGAAATCTGTTTATTTCAAGTTGAGTCGCATTTGATGGTCCCTAATTTTCCATATCACATCGACTGATCGTTACGGTCAAATTGTTCTTTGCTAAACAAGTACAATATGTGAGGTTTTGGTAGAAGGGATTGAAGCTGGAAAAATGAAAAGTCAAATAAAGGCCATATGAGCAAATGGCTTTCAGTTTGACTGAGCTGAAAAATTTTGTAGGGAGTACATTCAAAAGTCATGAAAAGGGTGTTACATTTTTATCATCCACCCAATTTTTGTAAAAACACATTCAATATTCGAGTGAATGATGAAACCTATCAAATGTCACAGAAACTGAATGACATCACAAGATCGGGAAATGACAACGTGGCCTTGTGGACTCCACCCTCTAACTTCCCGCACTAAAATTAGTTGCTCATATTTGCGCTTTTGCAAATACTTGAACACTCAACTTGAACATTTTTTAATTGAATTCAGTTTGACAATTTTAACGAATGCCAGGAGCAATATTTCTTGAAGTTTTTCAAGTGTTCTGTTAGATGACTCCTCAACAAAGTCAAAATGGTACGAATTAGAACTGATTTAGTTGAAAAAATAGCAACATGAAATCAAGTGCAAAGTTTTTCATGTGCATGCGTTTTTCTTCAATCCAGATCAGTGTGCGTCATTGTCAAAATCATTTCTATGGAATTGACAAAATATAAATGTATACAGTTTTGAAATTTCACGACAAACATTTTGCTTTAAACGGTTCTGACTCAAAACTTGTGAGTACCATAAAATATGAAATTGTGGCCTGGAATGAACAAGTTGCTTCCTTACGGCTAGTATTTTGTACTTAAATTTGTTTGGTAATCGTTAGATGGCACATGGAATTTGACTTATCAAATTTTTTTTTTGATGACCATAAATTATTTGAGGAGATTGAATTGAACTAAACCCACAAAGCATTTTATCATTTTTTAATGTCAAGAGGATTAGGCTGGCAGTAGGAAAGATATTGATATTCAAGTGATAGGTTTTATCAGCGCTCGTAAAATTCCAATCAACTTTACAAAATAAAATGTTAGAAATACCTGAAATGACAATAACATGAAAAATTGTGCCATAACGAAGCATCGACTATCATTCCAATCAATGGCCATTCAGTTTAGAATTGAAAATTTTTAAATAAACCCATATTCAATATTTAAGTTTGCAGGATTACAAAAGGTCACAGGTGTCACAATATAAAGGACCTTAATTAAAATTCATTATTATTTCGATGACCTCGGATAAATAGATTCCAAATTCGTAGGAATTTGATTTTAAATCATTATAAACTGCAACTCAACTCGAGTGAATCAAGTTGATGAATTCCATCCGAACACAAATTATAAAGGTATTTAGAACATTTTAAACTATTTCGTTAAATTTTTTTTTAAATGGATAAAAGTTTTTTTTAATTGTCTGAACATTTACATTTCTCTTACTTTAATCTATTTCTTATTCAATTTATTGTCATTTTGTATCCACAAACCGCTTGACGTTTCGAAAGTGTCGAGATGCTTATGGAAATTAAAAAAGAAAAATTATATTCAATTTAAAAGGTGATTTGGTACCCCAATTTGTACTCTTTCATTGGTATTAAATCATCCTTGTACACTGTCGGAAAAAAAGTGATGAACTCAGGACGAACAAGTTGAAAGTAAGTCGAAATTTACAAAATTCTATTCAAAAAAATTACGCAAGTTCCACAAAACCAGAAACGGCGCTCTAAAGCCTTTTTCAGTCAAAGCTGTTTCTAATTCCTGTACAATTTTTTGGTCAATTAGATACGATTGCAGTGATGCAGTGATCGAGTTACAATAAAATAATTACGGGTTTTGGATCGAAATTCAAGGAAAATTTAAAATGGGTCGAATATACAAAAATGGGTAATCAAGTTTTATTTTGGTGCTTTTAAAACATTTTTTGAATTAAGACGAATCATTTAAGGGTTATTTTATTTTGCATAGACAGAATTCTTTTTTTTGACCCACAAAATTTCTTTTATCGACCAACGGATTTCTAATTATTACGTGCAATATCAGGAATTTTTTTCGCACACAGATTTCATCTCAAGTTAAAATTATCGTTGAATAAAGTTAACAAGTGAAGGACAGATGAATTCAAAAGTACACTGACGATTGTTCACATGTAATTCTCCACGCAGACAATTCTCGACAAGGTCAATTCTTCACACAAATTTCAAATTTTACACAGAGTTAGGGCCTCAGTGTTAGTTGGAGTTCTCTAACAACGCTACTTTCATCAAAACTCCACTTCCCAGTGAAGTGAGTTTGATTGACAGAGAATATCAATGGAGGTTTGTTTGATTGAAGTAACGAGGTAAGAAAACTTGGAACACACTTAAGCCGCCCGGAGCCTGATGGTCTGTGGCCATGGTGGACAGGGTCCGAGTAAAAGTATTTTTTGAGTATTATCCAGGCCGAGCCGAGACAGTGAAATCCAGCTGTTAAAACCAATGCTTGCCAGCTTTTACCGGTTGTAACCAGTAAAATCCAGGCCAGGGGTAGAACCACCTTCGAGCCTAATGGTGTATTTCACAAATTCTGTCCAAAATTTGAAATTTGTGTGAAATATTACATGTGGACAATCGCCATGTGTACTTCCGGATATTGCACATAACAATCAGAAATCTGTCGGTTGCGAGAAGAAATTCTTTTGGTAAGGAAAATAATACCCATCATTTAATTGAAATTAAAAATGTTTGCAATCTCAAATTTTAATATTGTAGAACACCTGTGGGTGGTCCAATACACAAACTTGATTATGGCGTCTCAACTCCTTCAACCGCTTTTCATATAATCGAGCGAATAAATTTGACTACAAAAAACCTGCATTCAATTTTAGAAAAAGAAAATAAAGCTGCCACAGTTCTAGTGGGCCCTACCCACGTGGGTAAATCCATATTTGTTCAAAAATATGTCCAACTGTATAGAAGAAATTACTTACACGTGATTCAAGTGCAAGCGACAACTTTTGAACAGCTCTCAAAGGATTTGCTCATCCTCAGTGAAATTATCGACAAAATGGCTCGAAAGTCTCCCTTAGACTTTCAGAAAAA
>JAQHQX010000840.1:0-10795 GCA_034694425.1 Arrhopalites sp. Gr-Col-00791 | reverse complement strand
TGCATTTTCTGTTTTCCCGCCCAAACCTAGGTTGGTGAAGAAAATAATTTTCGACGAAGGCTAGAAAATTTAACATTACGGGTGTAGACAAGCACTAGATAAAATGTAACTTTTTCCGACAAAGAAAAAGATTTTTTAGGTTAATGGTTTGGGGAAGATTTTTTAAAAAAACAGATTATGCACCCACAGTGACCGTTCAGCTGCTGTCACGAAAATACCCAAATATTTTATATCCGGCACTTTTTTGGACTGATGCGCAATATCCTCAACTCGACAACCTGCCTTAATAAACCCCTAAGTTACAAAAATCTGATAAAATTCAACGCGATAGAGAAGTATACGGTGAAGAAATTTGCCATTTAATTTGAATTTTTTTTTTAATTTGATTTTTAATTTGAATTTTTATTGTCGTGTCAAATTTTCATTTTACAAAAATGATTTTCCAAACAGACACCATTACCAGAATTTTAAAAATTAAAATACATACCCAATGACAATCAGAGACAGCAACGATTAAACATTAAGAATGAAATAATTAGTCACAATATTAAGGAGGTTTCCACACCTCATCATGTCTAGTTACATCGAGTAAAAACTTTGAACATGACTGATCAATATTACGCAAAATAGCTGGAATTGAGTTCCATAGTGAAATAGAGCTATACATGAAACTACGAGTAAAAGTTGTTGTATAGCTAGGACTCCAAGCTTCCACTAACAGATTGGAGTTGCTGCTTCTAGTCCTACCTCCACTTTTAGAAGAAAACAAATTTTTTAAAAACTCTGGTGCCACATATAACTTAATTGCTACAAATGTGACTTTAAGAGTGTAGAACCTGAAGCGTTCACCAATAGACAGTAAATTAGCCTTCTCCAATAAGTTAGCTTCATCAATGGGGTTTTTAGAAAATTTTCGCTTCCATTTTGGAGGCTCACTAAAGTTAGCAATTAATCTATTAACCTTATCTAACCTAATCTAGTCCAGGGATTTCCCTAAGTTACCGTTTGGGAATATTTCCATCGGCAACCCTGGATGATACACATTAAAGTCGTTCTTTATTTTTTGGAATCATTTAATTAAAAAATCAAGATATTATTCCATCATCAACTGTCCTCTCAGAATGGGTCACGCGTGACAGGAATGTCAATAAAATGAAGACTATTAATTGTTAATTAATACTTTATTGGGTAATAGGTTTGCTCAGGCAAAAATATTAAAACTCAGGTAAAAATAATTGAAACTCCGGTAGAATTGTGTTGTTTAAGTTTAGCTTTATGAAACCGAAAACACTGACGCAACCTACCGGAATTTTCTGTATTATTAAGTTCAAAAAAAATCCGATACATGTCAGCACTGTTCCCCACGGCAAGTCCGTAGTTGCAACATTTTCCGGCAGGTCTGGCTGTGGTTCATTTCTGAACAAATACCGGTACTTTCAATTATTTTGCCTGTATTTTCAATATTTTCACCTGAAAAGAATTTGCCTGCATTTTCAATTAAAATACCTGAGCAAAAAATAACAACCATATTATATTAACTTGATTTGTGCATTTATTGATTTTATATGTAATTCGAAATCTTAATACTGGTTTGGATGTGAGCAGCACAATTGATGCCCACATAGGTTATACCACAGTTCTAAGTACATGCATGTGCTCCATACACAGTTAGCGCCTCTTTCGACAAACCCATTTGCCAACATTTTCTCAGGCCTTGCATATGCAACGCTTGTGCTAATTGACACTATCAGCCATCGTTTGCCAACAGTGAGCAATTGCATGGTAGAATCGTGTCCCCAATATCAACCAATTCAACTCCGTCAAGAAAATTAAACTTGACAATGCCAGACCAAACATGAGCGTTAAAAATATGACGTGGACATCGCTGATTGAAAATCCAAGGGGTTCATAATCCTTTTGCATTTCGTCCTCCAGCAACTCGTCAGCGCTCTCATTGAAAAATTTAGTCGGTTCGGGTTTCCAAAAACGAATCCAACTCCATTTTATCCACAACCTGACAATTCCCGACGACAAGAGCTGTTTCATTCCGTTCGACACCAAATTACCACCACCATAGGGTGATGATGAAGGGAAAACTGGTGCTACTGTAATGCAATCTGTAGTACTCGTGAATGGATCCTTATACTTTCTGTTATGCGAAAACTTCAGAGCAGGATATTTCTTCATAACATTTTTGAATTTTTTCCAATAAAATTCAAAATCTGGGTAATCAGAAACAAGTAAACTTTTCGATTGAGTGAACTTGTTACTGATGAATGATTCGTCTAATTCATCATATGTGATGTAGTAGGACCTTTTATACAGCGGTGCCCACTTCATGGATAGCCGACAGTCTTGAATTTTGTGGCAGGATGACTGGCTAAATGGTTTCGAGAACTCATTTGATTTGTAGGTATTTGTGCACTTATTACGGCATGAAATAATAGTAGTCGCAAAGTCCACGAAGGCTCGCGACTTCAGGTGCTCTAAAAATCCCGTTGCCAAGAGATCTCGAAATTGGAAAACACTAAGGTCCTCGTTGGTGCGCGTGACATTTAAGTGCATCACACTGCTTTCGTCATTGGGGATTGCCCTCACAGCTGAATAGAGAGTATGGTGACCTTCGAACAAATTGAAATGTTTCAAACTTGTGTAGTTTGTCTCAAATGGGAAGGGAACAACGTAATCCACTTGCAGTTCAGCCCTGTACAGATTCATGACCATAACATTCATGACTAAGCAAGTGCTGAATAATATTACCAGCATATATTTCAACTGCAACTGCCGTCTCCCTGAAAGGTCTGAATTTTGTGGAGCTTGATAAGGGAACTGTGGTTGGTCTATCAGGACTCGACATGTCCAGTAGACTCCATTGAGCCAACGTTGAAAAAATGACCATGCAGTTTCCGAGTAAAAATTAACCATGTTTTGTATATCAACTTTATAGGAGAGAGCGGCCAGTATAATAGAGATATAAAGGACGGACAGGAGTACAAGGCACCAGCTGAGTGGTTGGAAGGGTCGGAAATAGCTGTCAAGAATAAGATAGCTGGTTGAGCCCTTTTTATGTACGCCCTGGACAGTGATAAATTTGGTCTTCTCTAAAATTTCAATTGAAATTATTTCCATTTGGTTGGTCCATAATTGGGCAAATAGGAGATTGTCAGAGTGGACAAAGGTGATGTCGTTCCAACCGAATCGTTCGTCGTCTACGACAGCGATTGTCGTGTTCATCAAAGAGGTTAAGAAAAGTAGGGTAGATAATTTGTCGTGTATTGGATTGGTGCGACTAAAGGATGATGGTAATTTCCCTGAAGCAAAGAATTGCTTGAAGTAATTCACGAAGACTTTGCGGACTTGCCAAACCCTGTTTGTGCCATTGGCTGAGATATCGTTGTGACAATTGAGCATATGCTCCATGCATTGCAGTGCACTCGTCCTGTTAAATCCTTTTGGGAAATTAAAAGTTGGTGCCAATTCAGATTGTTGAGGACAGTGGAAATTTTTCCAGGCAATCTCCATGGGATCTGCAGTACAGACCATGCAGTGACACTGTCCTTTTATTGTTGGTGTCCGATCATTATTTCTGAATGAACCTGCATGACGTTGTGTACTCAGGGTGGTTTTGCTGGCATGGTTGGGATAACTGTCATGTACTTGTGTATAGAGGGGAATGGTGAGTATTGGTGGCCTAGTGTTGATGTATATATTGTTGCCGCTGTTGCTTTTCGGATAATACCAAGTGTCAGTGTTGCTCAATGGTTGATTGAAGACGATTAAGTACAATACGACGGAGGGTAACTGGATAACCGGATTATTCTCGTAGCAGTATTTGAAGAAGTAGGGACTCCAACTAAATGTTAAATCGTAGTCACCATACCAAGGATTTGGTACTGGAGCTTTCACCAGCAAAACGGTCATGTGACATTTTAGATTCCTCGTGTGGCCAAGAACAGAGTGGAGTTTAGTTCGATTGTCCATGTCCTTGAAAGAAGAATTTGTTGGAGAATCATCACCAGGAATGTCAAATGACACGAGAGGTTGGTGGGAATTGATGGCGAATCGGACGTTGCCATATCTGAGTTGGCGACGCCACATGTCATTGGAATTTAGGAATATGGAGCAGTCACCTGCGCCACCCATGAAGTTGTCCAGATCAACGAGTTGGGTTTCCATGGCCGACATTATTGTGGCCTCTGCTGGTACAAACTCTACAGTAACTATGGCTAACATGAAGGATACAAACCACATTGATGCTACAGTAGAGAATTTTCTCTGTAGGTTTTAGAGGCTAGAGAAACAGTTCCCAGTCTCAAGATAGTAATCACAGTATAGTCTAGTCTCAGCGAAGGATGATATGAGGAATGATGTGTGCTATTTTTTATGTTTAACTGACCTGAATTCGATGTGTACCTTATATCCTGTCCAGGACTAGTAGATGGGCGATATTGTAGTACCAAATAAAAACGAGATGCTGAATACAAAAACTGCTTGATGTTGTACATTCGAATGACTAAATGTGTAGAAGTTCCATCTAGTTTTGCTCATCAGATTGGATGTCGTTTGGAATCTAAATTTCTTGTAGATGCTGCTCGGATGGTGTGATTATACTGGACATTTTTTGTCTAACTGGGCAGGTTCTGACTGAAATTGTCGTGAAATGAATGTGGATATTGATGTGATTGTCCTATTGATTTGCTACTTGAAGTAGTTGTGCCTATCTCTCGAATGAAATTTGTCATATTTGATGTGGGACACACATCCATCGCACACTGGGCCAATTTCAATGTAAGCGAATTGGGGCTGATTTTTTATGTCACCCAGATTGGGGAAATGAAAGTAAGAATTGATGTGGGGTTGATGGGAGCACAACTTGGCCAAATATAAAAATATTTGAAAATTATGTTCTGATGCAAAACTTATTTTGAAAATTCCAAATTGCATTCAAGTCCATTGGAAAACTACCCAACTTCACTGCAATCTCGGTCCGACCTGGTCCGACTAAATAACCACTATAATTTTTCAAGTTCTATTTGTAGTCAAATATTTTACCAGAATTGGCTGCCGCAATCCGCAACCTTAGTAGAATTTTGTAGTTGAAGTTGGTTAATTTTGCATTTGATTACATGCAAGTACATACTCGGATGAACCATCATTTTCAAAATTCTCCAAAGCAATTTAAAAATTATATTTTGAGTTTGGTGAGGTCTCTCAAGTGAAAAAAGTCATTAGACACAAAATTCGCTTTTTTCTTGAATCTGGTCCAGTGTGCATCGTGGACGGTTGCTCATTCCATTATATTTCCAATGATTTAAAAGTCATAAATGCTTAAGACCTGATCGTTGTTTCAAGTGGGACTGTCGGTGGCTCGTGGCTCAAGGAGCAAGAAAAAACTCCTTGAATTACAAGGGACGAGCTCAGTAAAATTAAATCCACCCTTTGTACATTGTACAGTAACAGGAAAATTCCACATATGGAAAGTTCCACATAAGCAAAATAAAACACCAAAAGATTCCACCCGCCCCCGGGTTGGTCTGATTGACAGATTATGTGAATGGAATTTTGTTTGGTTGAAGCAGCGAGCAAAGTGAGCGTCGTTAGAGAACTCCAAAAGCACTTACAACTCGCATCGAGGCTGCCCGAGCCCTAGTGGAATCTTTCGGTGTGGAATTTTTCTTGTGGAACTTTCCGTGTGTGGAATTATTTGCGTGTTCCATTTGATAGATGATAATTTATACAAATGTGTCATTTCTTACTAATCTCACAACTATTTAAATGTTTGTCCTACAAACGTGAACATTCACATATCAAATTTACAAAAGTTGTCAATAAATCGTGCGTACAAAATTTACCATCCCCAGTAGGGCTACACTGAGCCTGAGGGAAAGCCCCTCACCAACGGTTTTTGACGTTACCAGAATCAAAATTTTCCTGAAAACTGGAATGATTGTTACAAACTTTATTAAAAGGCAATAATTTTCAAAATTTCAGTCAGCATCAAGAAACATAATTCAGAGAATTTGTTAGGCGCTGTTTTCGAACCGAATTCGTTGAAGAAAATACAGCTATTGCATTGTGGCTAATATTGACAATGTTAAAGTACTTTTGTTTGTTCTACTGGTCTATGTAAACAATACATTTTGAGTTCTCAAAGAAAAAATATGGATGCTACCTCGAGTTGCTACATCAACTTGGGACATCAACTTGACCAAATTTTGATTTACTCCTAGATCCATTTAAATCGAAAGAACTTAATTCTTACAATACAAATTTTAATATTTTAATTGTGAATTTTGAAATAAAATTGTGAAAACATGTTGAAAGGGTATTAACCGAATGGGTGTTATTTTAATGACTTTTAAAATTCTGATCTTCACCTTCAGTTTGTATCTTTTTGACCATTCATTCTTTTAGCACTCAGAATCAGAGAATTTACCTTCCAAAATTTATTTTTAATTTTTAATTCTTTAGACCGTCATGACGCGTCAGGAATGGGTATTTAGGAAATTATTTTTCAAAGCTTTAATACTTTCCACCTTCAGAAATAGAATAGGAGCCTTAATATTTCAAGTTTCAGCCCACAAAAACTTTTTGAAATGTTAGAAAGGTTAGGTTAGAAGAATAATATGCGTCCCAATTGAATAAAAGCAAAGAATTGAAGAGGAGTTTTTTGGAAGGTTTGTCCACTTACCCAATAGTTAAATGTAGATAGATAGTGAAAGATTAAACTAATCTACGCAACTTCATTGTTCGTTCTCGAGGGGTCAAATTGAAGGTTGTTTGTCACAGGCGAGTTGAATGTTCAACGTTTCATAACCTTGAGTATATCTGGCGATTTGCATGACTGGGAATTGTTGACTATTCAAAATAGAAATTCTGCCTCTACTTTCATTTTGTCCGGCTAACAGGTCGCACTTGCATTCGACTAACGCTTCCATCACATTTTAAACATCCTTTGCCTCAGAAAAGGAAGGTAAGTGGAAGTTCAAACTACGATTCAAAACATAACGTAATTTTTCTCAAACACTTCTTCAAAGGCTGAAATTTAAATGTTTTTACTTCCGATTTTTTAAATTTATATAAAAAAAACCTTGGATCAGTCAAAAAAGTCTTTCCCTTTAGTTGGTATGAAAATATTTAGAAAAAAAATTGAATTTTTCAAAATTTCAGAAAATTTCAAGGATGTCGTTCATTCCGCCCGAATCAAATATTGAAGGTGTTGGGATAACAAGAGAATTCCTAGAGTCGGCGATGAGTGAAAAGTGGAGTAGGGATTTGTGTAGAATTTCCAAATTTAAGTTGTCCCGAGGATGTTCTCTAGGTGATGGCTTTACAACAATGCTGGTCACTGTACGTCTTTTTTGTCACTCCAGAGCATATTTGGTTCTATTTTCTGTATCTGTCATCCAAGTTTTTTCGTCTTTGGAATAGAGTTGTTGAGTCAAGGGGATAACAAATACTCCTCAATGGGCCCCATTGAATGGAGACTCTCCATTCAAAAATTTCTAAATTTATAAAACCTTTTGACTCAGAACATGGTCTCTTCCTTTTAAATGTTGAATATGAAATATTTCTGTTTGTAGGTGCAAGTGTGGCTTGAGAATAGAGAAAAGTTTTTAGAAAATTTCGAATGGGATTGGCACGTTGAGGGGAGCGACAGGAAGAAATTAAAGGAAGACAAGAAATCCATAGATGAACCTGATTTAACTTTGGTCATCAAACATTTGCCTGATAAACAATCCAGACAAGACTACATCGAAGCGTGGGATCTCTTCACGACTGAAGTTGCCTTCTACTCGCAGGTGACTATTAATTCATTATTGAGCACAAAGTAAAAGGATTAATAAAAAAAATTAAAAAAAATATTTCTAGAGTGCCACAAAATTGATTGAATTTCAAAAACATGATTTAAAAAGCATCGTTAAACCGCCATTGCCTCCTTTTGTCTCAGGACGTGCTTTGAATGCAGAGGAGACGAAAAGTATAAGAAAATTTTACATATCAAAATTATTTTGGAAAAAATTATGAATTAAAATTAATTACAAAATAATAATTTAAATTGCCATTTAATTTCAAACTTGTAATTTGTAATTGCATTTGAATGATTTCAAATTGAATTTAAAATTTCAGAGCTCAAAGAGACACGTCCTATGATTCTCACAGACAACTATTTGATGCTGGTGGATATTCGAAAACATGGAAATTTTCTAGTTCGTGATCGATTCCTCAGTCTCGATTTGGAACATTGCAAATTGGGTATAGAAGCTCTTGCAAAACTACATGCAATGTCATGGGCTTACCAGTATCATTTGGGAATAGATGACCTCAGGTCAATCCATCCTTTCCTTCAAAAGTCACCTCACAAATACAGCAAATTTAGAATGGAGTCACTAGTCAAAGCTCAAGCTGAAATTGCCCGAAAAGTTGTAAAGGATGAACTAAGAGGAGATGAAGACATTTTAAAGGGGATCGATGACCTCGTAGATGAGGGCAAAATGATTGAAGCTCTTGCTTTATACCAGGACTATGAGCCTCAATGGGATGCAAGTTTGAGCAAGGACGATGTAGAAAAATATGTAAAACCTCTGAGGAAATTTACAAAGGACTCGATTCTGAGGACATCTGGATCACATGACCCGAATGAAGGTCAGTGAAAATGAGATTTTTTCGATTTGAAAAATGGTGAAGCTTGTAGAAAATAAATTTTGGTTTTTTTGAATTTAGCGTCCTGGAAAGTTTTAATTCATGGCGATGCACGGACTGGTAACATGATGTTTCGTTATGATCCAACTGGTACTATACCAGTCCAGGTAAATCAGACAAAATTTCCAAGACTAGTTTTTATTCAAGTCTTCATTTTAAATATGACTAATGAAAATTTTTTTGAAATTCCTTTTTGAAAATTTTTCAAATAGGTAATTTTATTGGATATGCAAAGTTCTCGAATTGGTGACCCCATGACTGACCTTGTGTACAATATTTATACTGAAACAACCAGCCAATTCCGATGTAAACATTTGGATTTGGTCCTACAAGTTTATTTTGACACATTTCTTAACATTTGTAAAATGTTGTCTTGTCCACCACTACCCAATTTCACAAGAGAAGAATTTCAACGCCGTTTTCATCGGGCTAAAATCTATGGTTTGACTATCGGCATCATTTCTTTACCAATTATTTTGACCAATCCAGAATTTTTGGCCAAATCTGAAAAATTGGCAGATAAAGAAAAGCAAGAAAGTATAAAACGTGAAAAGGACAATGAAATGAAAGGAGATGGAGGTGCATCAATTGAAAATAAGGCGGCACAAAGTAGCATCAAGCATGGACTTGTTGAGGATTACGCGACATCGCATCCCCAAGTCAAAATCAGGTTGGCTGGTCTTCTACAAGACATGAGAGATGACGAAGTTTTGTGATGAGATCAAATAGTTTTATTCTCGTATCATGGGTCATAGGTCAGAGATCAGCTAACTATAGTGGCATGTACATACTTAAGGTGAATAGGGAACATTTTGTTGTATTTGAAACTGCTAACTTCGAAATCCATCTTATTCTGTAATTAAATAATAAACCCTGACACACGAAATTAGAGCTCTATGGTTTTTATGAATTTTAAGCAACAACATGTTGAGTGACAAAACTCCGATTCTGGCTGACTATTAGTTGGCTAAATAGTAATAACTGAGAGGGTAAATTATTTTAAATTTTTGCAAGTATTCAATTATTATGTAATTTATTCCCTCAATGTCATTCCACAAAGTTAAATATAAAAGAAATATGCAAAATAATTTGTAAGGGCACATCACCATTTGAAGAGAGCAGCTAATTTAATTGAAATCTTTTTGCAGACACATTTAAAAAATTAAATAAAAATGTACGCGAACATGAAAAAAACCAATTTTCACATTTAAGCAAATTGAAAAATATGTTCATTTTTTTGAAACGTCGTTAATTTTAACTGTTGGATGGAGCAGGGCAAGTTTTTGAAATAAAAATTTGATAAAAACTACACCAATAATTACCTATTTTAGCTTCAGGAACCACCAACTGAAATTACAAATAACCACAATTAAAATTCTATAAAGTCAAAGGAGACTCCTGTAACTCTGAGCCAATTTGGTAATCATTTCTGTCCTTCTTGTATTGTGTCAATTTCTGAACTAGTTTTCAGAGTTCATCCTCCAAAACCTTTCGCCCCTGAACACTCACAAACAAATTGTTTGAAAATTTATGGTAAATGTTATCCATTCAAATACAAATCCAAATCCAAGGCCAACAACAACCAAACTCCCCATACTCCATATGGGGCTTTGACTTGGATACAAAGTCCATCAACTTGTTTTAATAAAATTGAAGCGTTATCAGCAAAGTCCATTTAAAAATAGTTGACAAACAAGGCGATTTTTTTAAGAATGTACTTTAAAATGAATAAATTTAAACTTTGACTGCGCAGTTTATCCAAGGCCTGTCCTTTTGTCCTTTAATATAATTGTGTCCTCTTTAGTTTTCTCTCCACTCTCTACAGTATCACTTGAGCCAACAACAACACACAAAAGACAAGTCAAGTTCTTTCTTAAAAATCTAAACTTCAACTTGAAGATTTTCCAAAATCTTTAAAAATGGCCCCGCAACATGAAACCCAAAATGAACAAGTGCAAGACAAAATTCCTGTCTTGGATATTGGTGACCTGTACAATGTGACCGAATTTGACACAAATGACCCGAAAATCCAAGAACTGGCTGAAAAGTTTCGGAATGCTTTGCACAACTACGGATTTGCCTACTTGGTCAA